>VYZP01013279.1:0-27461 GCA_013400635.1 Hypocryptadius cinnamomeus
TTTATTTATATATATATATATATATATATATGAATCTCTGTGGCTCAGCTTTCAGCCATTAACTCTTATATTAGAACATTCTTTGTTTCTTTGACATACAATCACATGTAGCACATCTGAACTGAGTCCAGGAAGAGTTTGAGAATATTGCATATTAAGTATTGATAGAGTGTATTGTTGTCTGCCACATGTGCATTTCCTTCATTGTTTTTCAGTGCTTCTCTTCTCTTCTCTTCTCTTCTCTTCTCTTCTCTTCTCTTCTCTTCTCTTCTCTTCTCTTCTCTTCTCTTCTNTCTTCTCTTCTCTTCTCTTCTCTTCTCTTCTTTCAGTATTTACACATTATTCTTTTTAAATTTCTATTGTTCTCCTTTTTCTTTTCCTGTTAACAATTATCTCTCCCCCTCCCCTTCTTTTCTCTCTTTGATCCACAGGTTTTGCAGTGCATGTTGGTCTCCCTTCATTCAGAACTTGACATTCAAAGGTACATGATGAAAATTGAATCCTCTCAGAGAGTTAGTACTGTACTTTATTTTTTCTGCACTCTGCTGTGAATTGAGTTTGTTACCCTTTAATTGTGTGTGTCTTGCTTCACAACTAAAATTCTCAAATAAATATGAATCTGCATGCTTTGTCTCTGTATTTCACAGCAATGAAGTATTATGCATATAGATTAATTGCATATGGGAGTGTGATGCATGTGCGTCCTCTGACAATTTTTTAAATTCTGACTTTTCCTTTAATGGCATGATAGACATGAAGCTCTTGTATTAGATGCTCTGAAATCCACCAAAATTCAATGGGAGATCTTTGATAAGTAAGTGATTCCTAAACACTGTCCCAATTCCAGCTTTTTATTTCTTGTACATACATACTTGGAACTGGCTTAGGTGGTAAAAGTCTTGCTGCAAAATTAAGGACAGCTCTATGGGTAGAGTAGTAAATATTTTTGTATTGAACATGCAAAAAAAAATCTTAGGTCTGCAACTTGCAGAATTATCTTATATGCACATTGTACCTCTGAAGTCACCTGTATCTCACCTTTCATCCTGTTGAGCTTCTCTTCCATTTCTAGATGGCTTGTAACGCCATGCGGAATGGATGTCTACAACAGCTACCTTTTTTTCCCCCAGGGAGGCAGTGAATGTGTACAGGCCTTGTAGATATCTGCACACCTACAAGGTGCCTCTGCATGGCTTCTTCCGCAGCCAGGAGCGCAGTCATGACAGCCCCAAGACACCGCGGGGGAGCCGGGAGGGAGGACTCGGGGCAGGCAGAGCTCGTTCGCACCCGGCTTGTGCTTCCCCTCTGAGGATTTAAGGAGGCCAGTAAACATGGGACCACAGGGAAGGGTGGGAGAGGCTGAGGTGTGGAGAGCGGCAAGGCTTCTCCTCCCTCGCCAAGGTGGCCTCGAGGGAGGGAAAAAGCAGCAGCAGAGCAAGGTGACGAGTTGGGAGAGAGGAACAGCAGGAGCTTCTACAGCCTCTCTCCTGCGGCAGCCCCCTAACTCTCCCAGGTGCCAGAGCAACAAGCTCTAGTAAGTGCTTCGACACATTTACTTCCACGAGGCTAACAATAAGTCCGTGGCGTGGGTGCGCTGCCGCCGGCCGCAGCGCTGCTTGTCCCGGGCATTGTTCCTGCTGGGGCTGGCAGCACACCCTCCCGCTGACCTCGCACCAGCTCCCGGCCCTCCTGTCCATGGGTCTTTTTTCGGGAATTTTTAAAATAGCATGTTAATGCAGAGCACCTTCTCAGCTCGTAGAAACACAGAAAAACAGGTTTTTCCAGGATCGCTGCACGGTGTTCCTTTGCTTTGGGAAACAGACACCGCAGAAACAGACCCTCCTCCTGTTTTCCTTAGGGACGTGTGGGAGGAACAGGGATGGGTAAATAATCTTGAATCAGAACTCTCACTATCCCCTAGGTACATTTAGGCATCTGGTATATATTCTTCCCCCCCGCACCCCCTCCTTAGTTTTTGCATGTGGTTTTAAGCATGTAAAGATCTTTCCCCTTTAATCAGCATAATGACAGTTTTTGTTTAAATCATCCCTTTTAATCTTCACAGTTCTCATGGCGATTTTGGGGATTGTGTAGGTAGGAGTTACCTCACCCACTGCTGATGAAACGCAGCCATCTCCTGGATGGAACAAAGGGTCGTGCTGGGTTGTGAATACTTCACAGTAGAGTTTTTCAGGAGGGAAAAGATAAATAGCTTCCAACTGAAACTGCCATAAGGTCTTAATTAAGACAAATGCTGATGTCCAGGCTGGAATTTATGGATAACTTAGTTAAACAAAGTAATAATAACTGAAGCTGTGATGCAAGAATATGGCAAAAACTGTGAAAGGTGAAATTTTGGTCTGAGGAAAATTGATGTACCCATAGAAGTGGGTACATCACCCTTGGCAGTGAAAAATAGTGAGGTGACCTGTGGCTTTTTTATTTGACTCTCATGTGTGAATAAATTCTTCACATGACAAAGGATTAGAATAAAGCAGAGAGATAAATTATTTTAAAGGTTTCTTTCATTAAGTATGATTTTTGCTTTTTATTAGTGAGTGACTAATAGTTTTCTCTGTTGTTTTACTTCACTTTCTATCATCAATCTCAGGTGTTTGTAGAAAAAGAAAACCTTGGATTTGGACAGAAACATACTGCAAAATATTTTTACACTTTAATGTGGATGGCTTGGGGTTTTCTGATATTACACGTATTCCAGAGAGATGCCACAGCATGTTGCATATTTCAGTCTGGACTTGTCTGGACCAATTAAGCTGCTCTTAGATGGGCTGTTGAGTTCCTTAGGGCAGCATTTTCAAATGCAAGTTCCTGCAATTAAACATCTGAATAAGAGGTCTGGCAGCATAAGTGCTGAGCACCTACAGCTTTTATTGCTCCTAATGAATATCTTTACTATAGACATACAGCTTTCCTGAATAACAGGTTTCAATTTATCTAGGTGCTTACAATTTAAAAAAAAAAGTTGGAAAATGTTGTTTTGTGTTAGTAATTTGTAACAGAGTTTCGTGAAGAACTTTTTTTGCTAACTCTGGGGGTCAACCCGCTGAAGAGCAAGCCATGGTCTTGCCAAAGGGGAGCAGCCTGTGGATGTCCTGCTTGGTGATTCACAGCACTCAGGATTAAAAGAAATGAGTTTTGGCAGCTTGCCACAGTAGGGAGCATGCAGCTGGCCACCAACAGGAGCTAGCAAGGCTCGTGGGAAAACGTGCAGATTTTTAGGATGATTTGAATATCATTACAGCCTAAAAATATGGCAGATAAACTCTGTCCCACCATTAGACATGTTTTTTTCCCTCTAGGTGGAAGAAACTGGTGTCAGCATCAGTGAATACAGAGTAGTAGATAAAGATCCTGTCATGAGCAGAGAGGAGTTTTACCTTCAAATACATTCACTAAATTGAGTAAAATGTCCACTCGTTGGAGCATCCAGACTCTGTCACAGGATGGGTACTGCGTGCCTGTGACTGAGCACTACTGGTGCTGATGACTGAGGTATCTTCTCCTCCTTCTCATTCACCATGGGAGGGAGGAGGAATGCTTTCTTTTACCTTACTTGGAAACGTTCTTCTGGGTCTGTTTCCTCCCTTTCTCCGAGCATGTGAAGATCTGCCCTGGGGCAGTACCTCAGGTTCGCAGCACACCGAACTCATTGCTTGGCTCAATGACCGCACGGGGGGTGGCCGGGGGAGGGCTCTGTGCCTTGTGCTCTGCTGGCATCGCTCCTGTGTGAGCATGGCGAGCTCGGGCTGCGCTCGGCACCGCCGGGGCAGGAGGAGGCCGGCCGTGCTGCGGAGAAGGGACAGCATCCAGCGCAGAACATGCCTCCAAGCCAAGGAGGCTCCAGGCAAGTGGGGTACCTTGCTTCACTGCTAGGGTGGTGGGCAACCATGGCTCAGGCGTTTCTCCTTATCAGAGGAAATAATTCTGGCCATTCATACCACAGAAATCCACATTGCCACCAAACTGAGATGCTTGTGAGAAAGAACTGGCTTTGAGACTCGTTGTTGTTGATTCAACAGAAAAGAGTTAAAAGTTTGGGTTTGAGATGGAGAAGTGAAAGCTAGAGACGTGTGCTAGTCCATGAGCAGGCATCAGGGGAGAGTATAACTAACACCTACAGGATCTGTATGCGGGCAAGTGGGCAGCTGCCCTCCCGCTCTCTTCAGCTCTGGAGAACACGGATGCTGGCATGTGCCTGCTCCTGGCATGGTACCATTTCCAGCTGATGGCATCCCAAAGAAAGATGCCATAGATTTTTACATCTTGTAATGGTTAAAAAGCACCAAAAGCACAGAACTGAGTTTGTCATGAGAGATGGTTTGATGTTGCATTCAGCTGCTGAGTCATCTCCACACCCCCAGCTCCCCCAGTGAGACAAAGTTGCACAGGGGTAATATGAACTTTAGTTTATGTAGACATGTATAAGCATTTAACTTTTCTGAGAAAGTGCTGTGGAAAAGTATGGAAAATGCTTAAAAATGAGATAATATGGGTAGTATTTGCTTTCTGTTCAACAGTAATGTGTCACTAATAGCATGTCCAGGCAAGTAAAACCCTGTTATTGTGTTAATATGGAAGCCCAAAGACTGTATCTGTGAAAAAAGCAGATCTATCCTTCAGACAACAATAATGTCACACAAATGTGATGAAGCATTGTTGCAGTAGTAAGAATTCATGTGCTGTGGTAATACTTCAGAGTTAAACTCATCATACATGAAACACGACCTGTTTATATGCCTATTTCCAGTCTGTCACATATCCTGTGTCCATCTTTGGTACATGTCACAGGACAAGAAGTTTACTTGAAGGTCAAGAGGGTAGGTTTCCATTTTTCTACTGATTTTTCCTCTCTATTTGAGATGTCAAGAAGACTGTTAAATGTGGGGGAAGGGGGGCTGCCTGTGCTATGTTTGTTAGAGTACATGATTGAAAAAATATATTTTACTACCTTTGTTTTATTTTTTGGTGCCTTTATTTACCATTTGTACATTGCCAGGAGTGCTAGCAACTTCCAAGATATGTAAAATTATTCTCCTGAATAGATGCATTTCTGTCAAGTCCTGGAGACAAGAAATAAAAAGTGGGAATTGATTGAGAGATGAAATTAAAACTTTCGTCAGGTTATGCAAATTTTTTTTCTGAGTTCTGTTTTGTCTATGGAAATGTGTGAAGCAAATTTGCAGGAGAAAGGAAAAGAGGGAAAAAAGGTTTCTGTTTTATAGATTAGTATAAAAAATAACTGGAAATGAGCATAGAAGAACTCTGTGAGGAGCAGAAACATAAAACCGGCTAGAACAAAAGCACGAGAGGATTAGTGTGGACAAATGTGAGCAGAGGACAAGAGGCAGAGGCATGCAGAGAACTTGATGAAAATCTCTGCTAGTCCATGACTGCCCATTACATTGGCATCTCTGCAGTATCTAATTTTTCATTATTCAGGTACTTTCAGGTTTTATTCCTAATTATCTGCAATTTTACTGCATTTAAAGAGCCTTGCACTTTTTTCTTTATTTTTTCTGAGTCAGTGAAAGGACTAAAGCAGATGTATTGAAAGTGCATTCTTTTGCCAAGCTGTAGCAGACAGATGTCTGTCATGAGGCATGATTAACTACAGTTTTAATTCTTTGTCAGATTCCAAGGGTGGTTGAAAGATCTTCTGTAATTGCTAGCTCCATGTGCAATACTTAAATATATACCCTGAAAAGGTTACAAGGGTCTATATCCTTGTAAATAAAATAATGTGTCCTAAGTAAAAGAGTCATCAAAAAGCACTGTGTAATTACATATAAGTTTACACCAGAATTGTCCATCCCTATTTTGGCCTATCTTTTCTGATGATCTTGTAACCCAGAACTAGCACAGACAGTATCTTTTATCAGAGAAGTCCTTAAGGTGGGTCAGCTCTACTCAGCTGGGTGAAAGATGAACCCTATTGCACAAAGAAACATTCAGGGGAGTGCCTCCTAACATAAAGCTTGGGGGGAAAGACCATGGCTAGCTGAGGAAATGTAACCTAACTGGTCTTGGCAGAGGGGGGAGAGAGACCTGCTGCCTCGTTCGGAACCTCCTTCTCTTTTCTGGCACTTATCCCTGAGGTGGCTTGGAATGTGCCAGCATTTCCTTGAGTTTGTCTGCCTCTGTGGAGTCTCTATTTACACATTTTAATTTTGGATAATGCTATTCCTTAGTAGGTATATCTTGAGTTTTCCTCGCTGTTAGTTATTTCAGGGTTTTTTGCTACAGCACCATTCTGACTCACATAGCAGCAGTCTAGACTATGACTCTAGTTGGGTCCTCTGTTGGGTCCTGAAGCATTGACTATTGGGGTCAACATTTATTTTGTGAAAGCTTGTATTGCGTGCTAGTTCCTGAAAAGTCCTTAAAATGACACTTGCTGAAGTATTATTTTAAGCATTTTAATATTAGTGAACATTCAGTGGAAAAAATATATGTGGCATTACTTATTATTTATTTGACATTTGTCTTATTTTTCTTATTTGATATTAGAATCAACATCCTGAATAATTATTACAAGGTTGGACCATGCTGAAGGTTTCTACACTGCTTTCTTCAAAAATCTTTACAAGTACTTGTAGCTACAGCTCTGTAAATGTTGCGGTTTCCTTCCCCACCGCATGAGTTGGTTTCCCTCAGAAGTCATACCTAGGAATCCACTTGATATTAAGTAGCATCAAGCCTTGTTCTTGTTGCCAATAACAAAAATGCTTTCCTATCAAATCTGCACTCATATCTCTCTTGAATACCCACTGTTGTTGCTGAGTTTGAGAATTTTTTTAGAATCTGCTTAAAATTCAGAATCCTGGAATGTAATGTTTACAGAAGTTTAGCATGACAAATGACTTGAAGCCTTTCATAAACTTCATGTGTGTATTTGGTGGATCTCATTTATAGCTTGCATTGGCTTTATGTTGGTGTCACTCCACTTACTAGAGTGGAACTCCTATGGATTTGAGCTGGTGGATTAAGAGGAAGACTGGGCTTTGTATCTGAGCAGAATCCATGATGTGCCTCTGGATTGCTTCAGAAAGCTGCAGCACTGGTGGTGAGAAACGAGGGCTGCCAAAAAACAATCTTTTTTAGTGTGGTGGGTTGACCCTGGCTGAACACCAGCTACCCACCAAGCCACTCCATCCCCCCATCTCTGCTGGAATGCAGAGGAGAAAATAAGATGGAAAAATGTCATGGCTTCATATAAATGCAGTTTAATAAAGAAAAAGCAAAGGCCACATGCAGAAGCAAAAGTGAACAAAGTATTCTCTATTCCCCATCAGCAGATGATGTCCAGGCTCTTCCCAGGAAGTGAGCTTTTAGGCTCCAATATGTGTAGCAGTTGCTCCGTAGGACAAATGTGGTAACAAATGGTCCCTTTACTCCTCCTTTTTCTTAGTTTTAATTGCTGAACAGTCATCAAGTGCTATGGAATATTCCTTTGGTCGTTTTGGGTCAGCCCTTCTGACTATATCCTCTGCCAAGATCTTGCCCCCACACAGCCTCCTGGGTGAGTGAGGGAGTGTTGGAGAGAGCCTTTAAGCTGTGCATGCCCTGCTCAACAGTAGCAGAAATAATGATGTGTTATCAACACCTTCTAGCCACCAATACAAGGTGCAGCACTGTGAGGGTTGCTATGGGGAAAATTATCTCAGCTAGACCCAACAGATTTAGCTACAGTAATGACATCATGGCATCTGTGGGGATCTGGGATGCTGTGTCTTAGGTCCTACAGCATTTCCCCAGGGACAGCCAAAGAAACACAGCATTGCTGAGGTTGGCTCCATCTGTGCATTCGCAGGACACGCTGGGCAACTGCTCAGCTAAATCTGTGCCTGTTGATTTTGGTAATGAAGTGTCCCCTTACTCCTCAAATATGCATCTGTTCATATTATCAATGAACAATATACGTGCAACTGCATGTATAAAATGACATTTGGGGATTATTTTATTGTAAATTGAAGAGAAAAAATTAAGCAAAAGCAAAGCAAAATAAAGCTTGATCCATATTTTAATTTTATCAGTATATATTTTCTTTAAGAAACAAAAGCAATCTCCTGCCCAACAAACTCTGAAACTAAGGATCTTTTGTAGATTGATTTTGTTGCCTTATTTTTTTTAATCTTGTTTATTTTAGTCATGGTTTTCTAGAAAGGGAGAATTATATGCCTTCTAGCTCCCTATGAATGGATTTATATAGATAAGTTTTTAATCACTGCAAGGAACTACAGAGCTGTAATGTCTTGGCTTGGTAGTACTTCTGTAATGTGCCTGCGTAAACAAAATACTTCAGCAGTGATGGTTCACAAGCCATTTTGGAAAGTTGAATGAAGAAGTACTGACTTATCAGATTCTTTTCTGTGTTTGCAGGTCACTTGTCACCTCTGTAACTTTCCTGGCACAAGTCCTTGTATTTACAGCCTGCAGACTAGTGCTGACCATGTCAGAGGCACTTCAAAGCATACTTCAGAACAAATGTTGTTAGCTTTAAGTCCTGCATAAAATTCAATGCTCTCGAACAATTTCATTGCAGGACATTGCATAGTACCTACTATTTTAATGTAAGCATTTAGAAAGTGAGTAGTTCTGGAGGATTTACTTTCTTGTGAGGTATATCTAATAATTGTAATTTGTGTGCAACTGCACAACTTGGCAAGAACAGCCCTCTACAGCCAGCTAATGAAAATGTAATAAAAGTTGAAGTTCTTCATACATTCAAAGTCACATAAGGAATATTATGTGATGCTGAAATGACTTTTGCTCATTTTACTTGAAAAACCACTGAAAGAAACAGATGTCAGCAAGATTAGTTAGCTTAGCTTTCCAGAAAGAAGCATAATCTATTTTGGATCTTGACAGCATCTTCAAACCTAGAGTTGAAGTTGATTTTGATACAGGGGATTTTTAACATAATAGCATCTGACCTTAAATGATAGGGGAGAGAAAAACATACCATTTTAATGCTATCTTGTGTCTGGTGCTGATTATAGATGTCTGTAAAGTTCATATTTACATACTGGGTTTGGAACCTAGTAAGCTTGCTTTGCTTTGAATTTCTGCTTTGTATGTTCCCGTTTGTTGTGATATGGTTTGATTGAGAGAGACCAGGAAATTATTCTTCCAGGGTAATAGTACATGTGGTTGTGAGGAGGTTTCACTACACATTATTGACTATGCTTCTTAAAGCAACCTCTTTTTGTGGAAAGGGCTTATAATGTCATTTATAGTTTGCAAAAAATGCTCAGGACATTTTATTTCCTATTGAATGTGTTTTTACTAGGCAGATCCTACCCTGAAGAGTTGGTAGAAGTGCATAAATGAAACCATATCTCTCCCCTGCTGGAAGAGTTGGGTTTTTTCCCAGCAGCTGTGTTTATCAATTTATTAGTATGATTTCCCAGTAAAAGTCATAATTAATTTGGTCAGTTAATGAAGACAGTTCTGATTTATGCTGATGCAACCAAAGAAAGTAATTGTTTGTGATTTCAACCAGAAATGTTGGATGGCTGTTTTGGCTATGCTGTATGACCTGGACCTTGCATAGATGGCACAGCAGAAGATACTGAAATTGATAGCTTTACAACTCCATTACTATACTGCTTTTCAGAGGATTTTTCTTAGCAGATTTGATAAAATTAGAGTGTGTGTGTGTGGACAAGGAGAATGGCATTACTGTACATCTCCTCAGCACATGTCTTATCCTTAGGGCCTTGTTAGCAACAAAATTAGCAATGTGGATATACAACCATAAAAACTGCAGCAGAATGTGCAAGGACACTTTTCCTAAATAAGCTACACAAGTGACCTTCAGCATACCAGAATTTGAAGAATTGGACTCCTTCCTTCTTCTCTTTGATTTTTTTTTTTCCTCCAACCCTGTGGTTTCAGTAGACTAATAAGGAAATACTCTGTTTTGCAGACAAGAAGCCCGAAGCCGTCCCAGAGCCCACAGCCCAATTTGGGTGACCACACAGAACACCTCTCTGAAGCATCTGCGGATTCCTTAGAGGCCATGTCTGAAGGTGATTCTCCAACCCCCTTTTCGAGGGGCAGCCGCACGCGGGCAAGTCTTCCTGTTGTGCGGTCAGCAAACCAAACAAAGGAAAGATCACTGGGTAAGAGCCTGCTCCAGTCCTTCTCCATTCTGTGTTTAGTCTGCGTTTTCCATTTGTGGAAATGCAGACTTTAAAACAGGCTTTAAATAGTTTGGGCTTGAAAAAGTGAAGACTTTGGTAGCACATTATTTTTCATATCAGGTTGTTCTTTGGAAATTTACTTGGTATGGGATACTGAGTAACTTGGGGGAATGGTGAAATTAATTTCATAAGATGTGAAAGTGTGATGAGAGCATGGTAGAAATGCAAGGAGAGAGAGATATGAAATGCTGAATAATAGTTAAAACCCACTGTTGTGAACACTTCCTGCCAAGCCTGCATAATATTTGGTGATGAACTTAATACAAGATTGTACCCTCATTTTCAGACAGCAGACACAAGTTTCTCACTTTGTAATCTCTTCAAAGCCAGACTTAGTTGAAAGAAACCTAGAGATATTATTGCCTTAGTAATCCATTTTACAGAAAAGGTTTGTATTTGTGTCGTGGTAGCTTCTCAGGCCAAGGACTTGAATGGATATGCTGATGGAGATGCCCTTTACTTTGGGGCAGTGCCCTTCCATCTGCACAGTGCTACGAGAGATGTGTCAGCACAGGTGGACAGCTCTGCTTCCTGCATTCTTCCCATATCTCAGGGTTGAATTCAGCCCAGCTATGAACCAGAGCTCCTTTTATGATGGTGAATTTTGTATCAGAAACTCGGCTCAGCTGATGGATGGTAGGAATATAGGCTGTTCTGTTGAGGGAAGACACCAGAGGGCAGTTAAAGCGTTGTGGGAAGACACTGTAACTCATCTGTGGATTGCTGAGGAAGGCAGGTTTTGCTCATAGGTAATAAACTGAAATGCTGCTTTCCTGTAGGCTCGTCTCCCAATATACAGAGTGACATAAATCGAAGACTGGACTGTAAATCATGCCATGTTTGTAAGCTTGTCACGGTGGTTTACTCATCCCTCAATAATCTAAGACAGTTTATGTCAAGAGTAGTATGATATCTGACAAACACAACAAGTGTGAAGAAAACAGGGCTGGAAGGGGTCCCTTACTTTCCAGAGCTGAAAAGTGAAGAGCAGTGGGGCTGGAAACAAGAAGTTTATCATTGTCCATGTCAGCTCACAAATGGCTGCCCTCCCACAGCCTCCTCGGTCACCAATATGTTGGGCTTTTGGAGGAGAAATTTGTGATACTTCAACCTGGATAAGACCTTTTGCTTTTGAGGTGTTTTTAAGAGCACACATATGTTTACTATACATGTACTATTATTTTTACTATACTATACTGCCTGTAAGTCACCGCTGGCTAGGGCATCCTCAGTATGGCTTACTTCACCCCAGGATTTTCTGTAAAATTTGTATTTGCTTCAGTGTAATGTTAAGTGGTTGAGCCTTTGGGACTCACAGTCCAGCCCCACTGTGTGGGCTGAGGACTGCAGAGCTGGATGCAGCACTGCAGGTGGTGTCTCAAGAGAGCAGAAGGACAGAATCCCCTCCCTTGACCAGCTGCCCACGCTGCTTTGGATGCAGCCCAGAGCACATTTGGCTCTCTGGGCTGTGAGTGCACGTGGCTGGGCCATGTCCAGCCTCTCACCCATCAGCAACCCCAAGCCCCTCTGGGCAGGGCTGCTCTCACTCTGTCCATTCCCCAGCCTGTGCTGATACCAGGGGTTGCCCTGACTCAGGGCACCTTGCACTTGGTCTTGTTAAACCACATCAGATTCCCCATGCCCACTTCTTGAGCTTGTCCAGGTCCCTCTGGATGGCGTCCTGCTCCTCAGGCCTGTCAACAGTGCCACACATCTGGGTGTCATCTGCAAATTTGTTGAGGGTGCACTCAATCCCTTCATCTATGTAATTTTTTAAGATATTAAATAACACTGGTCCCAGTACAGACCCCAAGGGACAACCTTTGTCCCTGATGTCCATTGGGACTCTGAACCATTGACCGCTACCCTATGGATGCAACCATACAACCACTTAATTACCAGTCTAACAGTCCACTCATCAAATCCATCTCTCTCTAATTTAGAGAGAAGGATGTTGTGGAGATCATGTCAAAGGCTTTACAGAAGTCCATATAGAGAGCATCTGTAGCCCTTCCCTTGTCCACTGCTGTGGAAGCCCACTGCAGAAGGCCACTGGCTTGGTCAGACAGGACTTGCCTGTGCTCGCTGTCCTGAATCAACTCCCTGTTCTCTGTGTGTGATCCTTCCCACAAGTGTTCTCAGCCTCAAGGTATCTTCAGCTCAGGGATTTCCTGGTTATGGTTTCTACCTGTATAATAGCCATCAAGAGATGTCTCCTCCAGGTATTTTTTCAGTCCACCTTTGATTCCCACGCAAATTTTTTGCATCCTCCACTGTGCACCTGTGACTTTGGCAGCAAGTTTCTGTTGGTTCACTGCCTGACCACTGCTTTCCTGTTGTTTTGTTTTATATTTATTTATCAGCTCTAGGTTATGCCCCTTAGTTGTTGTGTTGGAAGTGACAGCAAGCATCAGATTGCTGTCTGCTTCCCCCAGGCCATATCTGATTGCTTTGGCCTGTCATGTCCCTCAGGTCATTTCTTCTCCAGCTGAGAAGTGCTGCTATAACCATTTGTTGCTCATCCAGGAGCCATCCTGGACACTTGACTGTCATTGCTGCCCTGAAATTTTGCAGTTCAATAATATCTTTGCTAAGATGGGAGCACCATAAGTTCACTGTTAAGTAGTTCATTCTTAAACCCTTTTGTTAGCATCTCTTGCATGTACTGAAATGTGTTGTCCGTGCTCTAATGGAGGATAGCCACATGAACATACACTACTTTATTTAGTGGCCAGGATTTCAGACCCTGCAAAACACCCTGTCTTTCATGTGCCAGAGACAAGGTCCCAGGTTATCCCATCATGAACAGGCCAAATGCAGGAGAAAGAAAAAAGTAAACAAACAACAGGGAGGCAATGTAATATGAAGCATTTCAGTTGATAGTTTTTAGGAGGGGTGTATAGTTTTAGTGATATATATAGTGATATATAGTGATGGTTTTAGGAGGAGATATGTGTGTGGCTTAAGGGATCATCATACTAGTCAAATAGGAGGTAATATATTGTCATCACCCCACAATCTGTGTTTTTCAAGTAGTTCCAGGAACCAATTAGTATCAAATAGTTTGTTTTAAAAAATAAAAAGTATTCCACAATAGTTCTCTTTTATATTATTATTGTTAATATTATGTGCATTTCTTTTATAATTATGTCCTTTTTGATTTCTTCTGCGACTGTGTTCTAACAACACTATCAACAATGTTCTGAAATTTTACTTTTGAGATGCTTTGCATGCTGTGGTCCTTTTTATTTCCAACTGTAAAAGGGGAATGTTTATTTTTAGAAAACAGGAAACTGTTTATAACTTCAGTTTTAAAAGTGTCATGAACGTACTTCTAGTCATATGATTTTAAATAATATGTGTATCATCACCTCCCTTTCCATATCTATTAATTTAATGTAATTTAAATAAAAATTATGTTTTGATTCTAAGCAAACATAATTTCAGCAAGGAGAATAATGAACTTTTGGAAACTTCTATTAATTTTACATTGTATATCTCAATGCATTTTAAAAAACTGATGCTTTCTTTTTAAAATTCTAATTGTTCTATGGTTTCCTATTTTACTAGCTATATGTGAGTCAGTTTGTTTTCAAATTGTGGTCTGAATTAACATGGAGCCTGAGAAGGAATAACACAACTGCATTTTGGCTACCTCACTATCACGGGTTTGTCAGTCAGGACTAATCTAACAGGACATGGTACTCATGTGGAGTTGACCTAGAAAACAGTATTCCTATTGTGGGCCCATTTAAAATTTCAGCCACAGCTTTTGAAATTAAGGTCTTTCTTGGCTAAGAAAACTAGAAATCAACACTTGCTTCACCACTGTGCAGCCTGGAGACAAAGCAAGATATTAAAATAAATTAATTCACTGTGCAAGAGAAAATTAAATGTATTTTAAAATACGTATTTGAAAGCTGGGAGCTTTTCCAGTGCGATAACTGTGGGAAAAAAATTACCTAGCAAAACTGTCAGTGAGAATCATCTGAAACCTGGAAAGTGCTCAAAAGCTTTCAGCAAACTTCACTTGCAATTTGCCTGGAGGAAGCAGAACCTGACAGGCATCCAGCGAGGTTACGCCAGCGCCGCCTGTGCCCGCGCTGCAGCTCGCTGCTGTCCCTGCTCCAGTACCTCCTCAGTGAAATGAAGGCTGACAAATATTTCAATTGTGGTCTCTCATGTGGTGCATCTGTCCAAACAATGGGCAGCATCCTGGTAAGGGCAGTATCCTGGTAAGTGGCATGCTGGGTGGTGATGGAGTGACCGGGGCAGCCGAAGCATGGGTCAGAGCCCGGAAGAGCAGCTGTGGTCACCACCTCCCACTGCAGCCACAGCTGTTGGTGCTCCTGCAGGACCGGGCTGGGTGAGGGAAGGACATGGTACAGGGGGGATTTCCATAAATGCACAAAGACTTGGGCTTGAGTCGTGACTGAGGAGTATGGCTCAAGGGTTGCAATCATCTTTTTTGGGTGCCCCAGCCAGGGTGCCCAGCCGCTCCAGTCCAGATGGATGAGGAGCAAAGGAGGACTGGGCTCCCTGCTGATAAACCCGTGCCTAAAGTTAGATGGTGTGAAAAGGCCTCTTCAGAAATGTCTGAGCCTGCCAACATTTGCATTTTATTTGCATTTGGAGGGATTACATAAAGGAGTTAAATTATACAAATGCTTAAGGATTGGCATGGGGAGGGTCTTAAGCAATCATGGAGTATTCTGATTATTATTTATTAGCCCCCAAACCCAAGTTTTGGCAATCACAGATTTTAATGTCTGATTAATTAGTTTGCTGCCACCTTATATGGAAATGCCATTACTGACTATAATCATAATGCCTCAATCTTTTATAGCATTTCTTGCAGATGTTTCTCAAAGCCTGTTAAAAAAGAAGTCCAGTGCCACAGTGACAATTTCACTCATAGCAAAACCTTTGCAGAGAGACAGATCATTGCTTTTCAGCTGGCAGTAGAAATAACTCTCTATTCATGTGTATGCAAGATACTGTAAGATACACGGAGAAAAATATAAACGCTAAAGGTAGACTGATATATTATATTGGAGGTAATAAATTGTTACTTTCTATTTATGAGCTAGAAATTAAAATAGGCATGTAAAATCAGACAGAAGATGTGTGAATGGCCATAGACTTTATATAGAAACCTGTGATTTGCTAGTAGTGGCGCTGCCCTCTGATTCCTTAGGGCATGATTTAAGCCTAATGAAGTCAGCAAGAACTTCAAGTTTAGTTCATGGGAGAGGAACTCCCTGGGAAGTGCATTTCAAGTTAAGTATAACTTTAATGTATTCAGACATCTTAAAGAATTTTCCCTGTCTTGCCTTTTATAGTGTGTGCAAAGCAGCCAACATGCAAAAAGGTCATGTAAATATTTGCTGTTGTGGTCAGATAGCTTAACAGAGACTGACAGGTCTACAGGAAAAACAGCCTGAAATAACTAGTTCCAATTAATGAATTGAAACACAGACCCTAGGAAATGGTAATACTCTGATGTAGCTCAGGTTTTCCTTCCAGCTTTCCAAGACTTTGTTTTCTTTCCCTTTTCTTCAAATATCTAAAGAAAAAACCACACACCTCTTACCTGAAATGTTTTGTAACAAAAGAGTAGAAGAATGTAAACAATGATATTGACATATCAGAGTTTTTTCTGTTTCATTTATTGTCTCTACAGGATATATGAAAGGCAGGTATAGGAAATAGTGAAATATGTGACTTCCCAGCACTTGTGCACACAATTACTGTTTACTTAAGAGTTTCTTTCTCCTATAATAAAATGTGTTGGGAGAACCTGAAAAAAAAAATGCTTCCAAGGAGCAAAATACTATTTAGTATATACGGTCTCAACAGAGGTACATTCTGTCTGCCCCCAAAAAGCTGATATGCAGGATATTTTAGATGCTGTGTCACACTGGAGCTGAATTTTGTTGCAGCAGGTTGTATCAGTATGGAACTGATGGGTTCATTGCAGTGATACTGGAGTAGAAGATGTACAGTGTACCAAACAAATCCATTAGTTATGTAAGTCTGTGTCTGTCACTGCTATATCTGTCAAATGACTTTTGAATGCAAACTTTATTATTCATTTGCACTGCAATAATACTGAAGGACCTTGGGCAAAACCAGTGCCTCACTGTGTTGGGTAATACCTAGTGACAAAATACTCCTATTTCAGCACCTTGCAAGATGAATAAATCAGAATGAAAAGTGGTGAAGATAGTAGGAGAGGCAGAGTAATGAATGTACAACCTGGATGAACTGAATAAAGCTATGTCAGGGTGGCAGTGGCTTTTCTCTTTATCCCAAATAAATCACCTCACAAAAGGTGTAATGTCTTTTTCCAGCTCTACCATCACTTCATTTTCTGATTTAGCAGCAGCAATCAGAGCCTTTGGCATTTGGAGTCTGCCGGAAGAAAGATCTGGCAGCTGGAGTAGCTTGTACAGGTCTTCTTCTTTCAGAGGAAAGGTAGGAGGCCAGATGGAGCTGTCCCATGGGGTGTATCTAGGACAGGAGCTATCACTTGGATAAATCTGATCTAATTTTTGTGTTAGGTAAAATTTGTAAGTCTACCTCTAATACAGTAAGTCACACGAACACCAGAGCCTTCCATTTGACATGGGTATGCAAAGGAAAAAAAGTGCATTGCAATTCCATGCGTCGTAAGAAGTGTAAGACTTTAGCCAAGGAAAGATGCATAGCCTGTCCCTCAGCACACTGTATTTAGGAATTGCTGCCAGGGCTGACAGGAAGTCCCTGAATGAGGACAGCTCTTGGATTTAATCATTGCTCCCATTACTGTTTATGTATTTAAGTAGTGATTCTAATGCATAGTTACTATGCTGGGCCTAAGTTCAGGCTTCTGTTCCCAGAGGGAAATAATGTCATCTCTGTGGTATCATATAAGACTATCTCTTTTATTAGTTCTTGTTCTCCGTCTCTTTTCTGTATTTCTGGCTACAGAGTACCCAATTCAAGCAGGATAAGAGGATAATCACTGCATCAGAAGCTTGTTGATAGCCTGCTGATTAGTGTGCTCTCTTGGGACAATAGGTCCAATGGTCTGAGCAGCTCTAAAATATGGGAGTCCTTCTGGATATTTTTTTTTAACTACTCAGCTGTTTCATAGGAGATAGGTGCTTGTACCATTGCTTTGCCCAATTACCTTCTGTGATGAATAGACCATCTGTGGGTATGAGGGCAGAGTGGTGGATGTTGTTTATCTTGGCTTTAACAAGGCCTTTCATATCTCTCATAGCCTTGTAGCCACATGGGGGAGGTAGGGGTGGCCTTCAGGGTGTGTAACTGGCAGCTGGGTTTTAGCTGTGCTCCACAGGGCTGGACTCCGCGCCAGTGATTTTTGACATCAGAAACCTTGTTGTTGGAATGGAATGAACCAGCAGTAGGGTCAAGTCTGAAACTAAGTTTGAGACAGCATTTGATGTGCTCGATAGTCAGATGGGACCCAATGAGCAGAGAAATGGACTAGCAGGAACTTAATGAAACTCCAGAGCGGCAAATGCAGCCTGTCATCAGGGACAGAACAGCCCTGCAACCATACTGGCAAGGACAGGTTGGCTTGGTAGCAGCTTTGCAGAAAGGACTTAGGGTATGACAACAAGGGACTGTGTGTTGGCAGCATGTCCTTGCAGCGAGGGAGCACTGCATAGCTACCTATGGGAAAAATTTAGCCAGCAGGTCAAGGAAAGTGATTATTCCCCTCTTCTCACCATTTGTGAGGTTGCACTGTGTCCAGTTTTGGTTCCCCAATCCATGAAAGATAATGACAAATTGGAGTGAGTCTTGGAAATGGCCTCTTGGCATTCTTCTTTTTAATCATGCAAACGAAGGTCTTGGTTCCAAGATCCTGTGTAAAGTAGCTTGTGAGGACTTCACACAAAGTCAAGCTGTTTGTTAGAGCCAACACAGATGAATTTTTGGTGTGGTGCCCTAACCAGCTATGCTCTTAAATGGTGAAGGCTCAACCCCTAAATTTGCTACTGACAGTAGTGAACTTTTTAGAGATGAAATAACTTCAGAAGTATTGAAGAGAATTTCTGCTGTAAATACAGACCATTTGGTAAATGGAGCAAAATTACAACGGCATGCATGGCCTGCATGACTTTAATGCTTCATGGCTATGGATTATTAAAATGTTCACATTCTGCCCTTGAACACATCAATTGTACCTCGTTTAGTACTAAAAAACAGGGTTTCTAAAAAGAATTATTACTTAAATAATGAGTTTGCTACAGCTGAGTTATACGCAAAGGAAATACAATTGGGTAGGATCTCTTTTGTGTTTATTCAAGAGGAAGAACAAGTATTCCAAGAAATTTAATTGATATTTTCTTCTCTTTTTTGCTTTTGCCCATTTAAAAGTTACTAACAAAAATGCCCCTATGTAAAGTACTTGACCATAGTGGCCTTAAATGCTTCACATATCTGCGTAGTCTTTGGCAGGCACATCCTTGGAAATTGTACTGGTCAGCTTGGCACCTTTGGCTGGGAGCCAGCCATGGCTTACTGGCTGCTCCAGAGGGCAGGGGCTCAGCTTCTGGTGGACTAAAGCAGAGCCTGCATGGGCATGTCCTGTGCCTGTGTGTGTGGAATTCTCTGATTTTATTATGCAAATCTGGTGAATGTGAGTGCAGTAAATGCAGCATGGCAGAGCCTCTGGGGGCCCTCTGGAAAATAACTCTGGTACGTATGAAACTTCTTGTTCATCTTACTGAGTTGTTCAGATGTAGTTTTTAAAGTATTTTTGCATCCAGTATTATAGAGGTTTTGTTTTCTTCCAAGTTTGCTGACATTGTTTTTGTCAGTTTGGGGTATGAAAAAGTTGCCTTGATGGTCAGTTGAGCTATTCTGTGCAACAGAATACAATTATTGTCCAAAACTGATCCTGCCAGAGCATTGATTTCCACCTGGGGAACTAGGTTAAACTGAAATGTTCTCACAGAATCTCTAGATGATAGAAGTAACTGTTCACAGTATTTAGACTTGCTGATATAGATATTTAGATGAAGTTGCCTTTTGACAAGAGGCTTTTTCACAGGTTTTATGAGGAATCAGATGAGGAAAATAGTGGGTTTTCTTTAGGTAAAAAGAAGTTGTCCAGTTTCTTTTTTGTTTTTACTTATTCTTCTTAGCCAGCTGAATGCATTTGTTTGTAGAAAAGTGGTAGTATTTTAGTGGCAGTTAAAAACCTTTATTTTGCATAACATTTTGGTAGGAAATTTATGCAACTACTGAGTTTTCCGTCTGTCTTTTTCACTAAGTAACAAATTATTGCAAGACACTGTAAGTAGCAGAGAAGAATGAAATATCATAAAATGTAATACTGGACTAAATTAAACAGTTCCTGTTTTAATTGAAACTGTTATCAAGCAACTTGAACAAATCTCTTCAAACTATTGTGCAAAAAAAGAAGTTAAGTAATTGCTTTTATTCATTAAAATATCTACTTTTTTATTCTTTTAGTACTTTAAGACAGCTAACTGTATTTATAGAACATTTTCTGAATGTGGAGGACAGATTTTTAGGAGGGAGTACTAACAGAAGTTATTATGAGAGCTTCAGGCTAGAAATACCACAAGGATCATGGCAATGACCTCAGACTAGTTGAAACTGTGTGGTGAAATAGGAGAGTTAAGTCTTGAGGGTATGGAAAGTAAGAACTTAATATTGAGGAATTTCTTCCATGCTCAAGAGTTGTTAGTGTTATAAACTTGTGTCTGCACAACTTTGGCAGAATTTGGTGATGTGTGTTTGCTCTGTTTATTAGATAGCTGGGAGGGAAGGAGGGACGGGGAACAGAGACCAACAATATGGGCCTATGCCATCTTTACAGTCTTATAAATGACAATTTTGTCAAAAGCAAAGAAATAATGGAAGTATCTTGAAATCTTAGTTAGAAGAAATTAAAATTTAAAAATGTGCTTTTGAGGAAAGACCTGGCCCCAACAAAAACAGTTATCATTGAGACTTTATAGATTATCTTTAACTTTTAAAACTCATGCAAGTCTCAAGTAATGACGTGACATAAATATAAGTAAGAAACAAGGATGCTTTTTCTTGCTTTTGCTTGTTACCATTGCTTTTGACTTCAGCATGAGGGAATGTCCAGACAGAGACAGTGACTCAATGGACTTGTGTTGGCAGATCAAGCTAAAGCTGCATGAAAAGACAAAGATTGCCCATCTTATCAAAAAGATATGGTTAACTGATGGTTAGGGGTAAAGAGTGAAACTAATCTAATGGCATTTTCCCCATTTTAGTTATACCATGCTTTGCACCTTATATTTCAAGGAGGTCCAGAGTTCCCAATACATCCAGGTTTTGATTGCTGCAGTCTAACCAGCTTTACTGTTACTAGAAATTTTCAGATTTGACACACAATTTCCAGAGGATACATACAGTAGCTGTGCTGGAAGAGAGGAGTGCCTTGTTCATGCCAGTGGTTTTTGGTTCTGTGGGAAGGTTTCAATGCTCCAGCGCCCAAGTATCCTATACCAGCCAAATACAGATTTTATAATCAGTTAATACTTCTCTTCAGCTGGATTAAGGTATTGCCAAATGCCAGTAAGACATTTCAATGCAGAAATTTGTAAGGCATCTTTCCTACAGAGAGGGAGTGCTGTAGCTTCACAGAAAAGAAACTCATGAACTCAAATGTAAGCTTTAACTGTATTTTATTTCATAAAACTGAGGAGTTAAATAACTTTCTGCCTCTGTTTTTTTCTTATTTGTTATAAGAGAATTATGTGAGAAATTATATTTCTCCATTTAAAATCCGTTGTTTGAGAGAATTAACAGATAAAGGTCCCAGAAGAGGGCACAATCTCGTTTGTTTACTTACTCTTGTTTTATCAGGTATTTAACTTTCCTCTCTTAAATAATGTATTTCTAAAGGTAATTTTTGTTCTTTAAACAAAAGCTAATTGTGATTAAAGTTCTCTTAAGTATGAGAACAATGATCTCCATGTAGCTGCCCTACATGGAGATCATTGTTAGCAATATAACCATGATAACGTGGTGGTTAGGGTTAGGTCAGCACCATGTATGTGATGGAGGTGCTTAGAGATGTGAGCTAGGTGGTTTCCTAACACCTGCATGACATTAGCTCTTGCCATAAGGAGTAAACCTTTACCAGTTGTGACTTAGGAGTTCTGGTCTTATCAGTATAGGTTCTGTGCCGACCCTTTTGTGGTTATGCAGATCCGTGCTCTAAAGCCAGCCTAGACCCCACGTGTTCAGGTGGGATTCACCATCACTCTGTGAGGGCATGTCCTCAGCTCCCATGTGGGTTTTGCAGCTCAGCAGCACTGTCTGAGCTGAAGGCCTTTCTGTGAATGTGGTGTGTGTGCCTGAGCTCGGAGCTGTGCTGGCCAAAGGCACAGGGGGGCTGCTCGGGGCATCCCAACCCAGCGCGGATGGGCTCAGCCACCCGAGTCAGGGTAACTCTGCATCTTTCATTGCACTGTGTCATGTTTCATGTAGATCATCCCTGAGAGAAAATATTTTGCACATCCTACCACTGACCATTGATAAAGAGGCAGCAGAAAATACTGTGTTTTGAAAGAGCTCTGTATGTGGGGAAGGAAAGGGCAGTCATGGCAATCATGTGGTGTGTTCACAGGATCGTCATCAGATCTGGGTTTGATGCTTGTAAAACTTTCTTTGAACATGTTCTTTTGCCTCTTGGGTGTTTAATTTCCCTTCTCTATAGCATACCTCTTTGTTGACAGGAATGTTGTGAAGCTATTTGTTACAAGGCTGATATTACTGAGGCTTACATGTAAATGTTTTCTGCTGTGGCCTGTGTTTAAGTCTGTGGTCTGTTGCTTGTAGGGTGAAGGATGATCAAAAATTCCAGAGGTATTTCTGCAGCTAAATTATACTACATGACAAAGGGGATGGCTGAACATTCTAGTTTGTGTTGTAGCTATAGGACAGTGCAGGGCTGGCAGTACTTCAGAGCTCTTGGAATTGGGAGCCACAGCATTGTCTGAGGTGCACTTTCAAAACTGTTGCGTGGCGTTGTCACCTTGTTCACAGTCATCTTCATACATGTTGTCCTGGAGCAGCAGGGAATTTCATAGTCCTCTTTGATTTGTGATATATAAAACTTGGCACAATCTTCATGTTTCAGGTAAATCCCTTGTAACAGGAGCAAGAGGGACTTGGGGGAACATGGAGACAGGAACATCCCTTGTGTTTAATTATCTTCCCAGCAGCTTTGCTGACGTATATTCTGTGCCCTAACGAAAACCATGTCTAAGTTATATTCTATTTCTTCTTGCTTTAATCTCCATGGGAGTGATTTTTTTAGCTGAAGGTAAAACACACCTCAGAGTTCCAACAGCTTACATGAAGTGGAATCTGTGGGTATTGTCAGTGCTCAGAATTTCACCTGGGCAATGTGTGGAAGAAAAATATTGTAAATTATTTTAACTAATGGATTTTGAGTCTCTTTGTTTTGTCATGCTCAAAAAGGATTTTTAGAAGTGAGCAGTTAGTTCTGTCGAATAGGAAATGCCCTCAAGCATTGCTGTACCATGATGTGGATCAGACAACTCAAGAGGAAAGGCAGTAGGGTTTTTTAAGGGCATGTTATTTAAAGGAGAATAAAGAAAAAAAAGAATTTATTATGCCTTTGAGAACATCTTTTTTCTCTCAAGTGAGATCGGGGCCAAAACATTTCTCCAAGTTGTATGTTTAAGCTGTCTGTTTTAAGGCATAATATGCATATTTGCTTTGAAAATTCAGGACTCAAGGACAACTGTGGTTTTGCTTTGGATCAGTATTTTGTGGGAGCATTGAAGCACAGGCAGAGTCAAGACTGTTCTGCAATGATTTTGACTTGTGCATAAGGAAGATTTTTCAACTCTGCCACTTATTCTGTGTTAATGGTTTCAGTAGCTCAATATTGAGTGTGGTTTTAATGGTCTGAAATGCAAAATCAGCATTTCTAAATTTTGCAGTAACTTTAGACTGGGCAGAAAAGTGAGTGACACCCAGCTGCAAAGGTGGCATGCAAAACCTGTCTTTTTAGCAAAAAAAAGGGTTTTTTTGCCACTAAATCTGAGAAAGTTTAAATGCCAAAACATAGAAGAAATGTTCTTCCTTATATTCTTCATAAGGAAGAAATTTTTAATAACTGACAGCTATCATCAAAAATGAGTATGTCTTTGAATATCTTGGAAAAGTGAAATAAATGCAATCATTAACTTGTTTAATTTTTTTACAAATGTAGTTAGTTTCTCAATCCTAAAGAATGTTTAGCTGCATAGAATATTTGAGCACTAAAAAGACAATTTTACCTAGAAACATAAAGACATAAATGATGAACATAAAGAAATAAATGATGTCTCAAATTATAATTAAAAAAGAGAAAAATAGTTTAATAGCTCATTAAATATTGGCATTAGAAATAAGAGTCATAGGAAAACTCCTCTCAGTCTTTGAAAGAAAGCTAGTTTAATTTCAGTCTGAAAAAGTTTTTCCAGACAAAGGAAAATGGAAATTTGTAGTAGGATTCATATGGGGTTTGATTGCAGTATTAATGAAGAAAGAGGTATCAGCTCTTGATAATAATACAAAGATTAAGTTAACAGCTCTATTTTATAAAAGCAGCCTAATATTAAATAATAGTTAGGTAATGCTGAGTAGTCTGTTTAGTATTCAGGAAAGTTAACATCTTCCCTAAGTGCAAGCACAATTACCCACTGATTGTAGGAACATCTGACTGTTTCTGCCCTCCTTCATAACAATTACAGAAAATACAGGGACAAAAATACTAAAGACTAAGAGGAAACAGGGTTCATCTTAGCTTGGAATGCCTTCTTTTCTTTTCATTAATTGCCTTTACATTCTAGGACCTCACCTTTCCCCATTGCTTTTGCTCAGTGTTTATATCTCAGCACCATAAAGTGCCCATCCTGTTGCTGACTTTCAAGTGTGACTCACTGACTTACCATCTAAATTTTGTGATTTGCTGAGACTTGCTGATGACTGATGGCAACTGCACTGAGGGCCTTGTGTTCCCAATCCTCCTGATTATATTGGTCATGGGAAAACAACTTCACAGTGCATCTGCGCTGCAACTGCTGGGTTGAATTCAGGTTGTGTAAAATGCTCTGCCAGGCTTTAACCCACCTGTGTTAATTTTTGGTCGATGCAAAGGCCTGGATGCACAGAATCTTCCCAGATTGGACAGAATCCAGTAGAGGGTCACAAGGATTATTAACTTGGTTGGAGCCTCTTTGCTCTGACAGGTTGAGAGAGCTGGGACTGTTCAGCCTGCAGAAGAGAAGGCTCGAGGGCAGTAATGTCATCAATGTACAAAAGAACCTGAAGGGAGGGGGCAAAGAAGAGCCAGGCTCTCTTCATTCATGCCCTGTGACAAGGCAAAAGACAATAATCACCAAATGAAACATGAAATTCTTCTTAATGTCAGGAAACCCTTCTTCACTGTGAGATTGACCAAGCACTGACACAAGTTTCCCAAAAAGGCTGCAGAGTCTCTGTCCTAGAAGACACACAAAAACTGTCTGGACACTGTCCTGCACAAGTGGCTGTAGCTGTCCCTGTTTGAGTGGGGTGGGGGTGGACCAGATGGCCTTCAGAGGTTCCTTTCAACCTCAGCCATTCTGTGATTCTGTGATCTGCCATCTTTTTACACCACTGTGGAAGCTACACTTGCTCCATCTCGTACAGACACAGTAAAGGTGTTTCCTCCTGGGACAATGCAGTGTTGTACAGAGACACCTGAGATGGCACAGTGCACTCAACTGGGCTTACCAGTCCCCATCTCCTTGTATCCAAAGTAGTTCAGCTGAACACTTGCTTCTGAATCTACTCCCTAGTGCTGTACATCCCAGGAAATTGCTTAGTTTAGTTGCAGTTCTGTGGCAGCTTGTTTGCTGCTGTGCAGGTCCTAATAAACCTTCCCACTCTGGAGATGCTCATGAGAAGATCTTTTGGTTTTCTTTAGGAGCTAGGCCCAGCATGGTTAGAACTCATCAACACCATCAAGTCCAGACTGATTCCTTCTGTTAATTGAGATGGCTCTTTCTGAGTGCTTTAGTCCTTGGAGGGCTTTGGAGGTCACGATGGCATGGGACTGGGCTGTAGCAATACTCATGAGCCACACTCATGCTGTACTGGCCAGTGGAGTACAGGCAGCTGCTGGTTGTACAGGAGTCAGCATAGGCCTGGCAGGGCCAGCACAGGCATCATGGAAGAGGCACTGCGTACCCCTTCCCTCAGTCCCTGGTCTGTATGATTCATGTTTCTTTCCATTATTGAGTGTATCATGGCCTCACATTCCCTGAAAATAGCTGTATCAGAAAGGTGTTCTGTCTTGAGTGAATAAGAATGTCCATATTTTGCAATTCTGCATTTAAGATTACTTATGTTTCTCCCTGTGCACTAAGCATGATTATTAATGGTGCTGTGAAACTGAAAGGTTCCAAAGTTGCTCTTGTTTTTTTGTGAGGTACCTCAGTTTTACTCTTGGAAGGAGTTTTCACCTGAGGCTTTATGCTATATAATGCCAGCAAATTGAACTGTGAATATAAAATTCCTTGAGCTAAAATGAAAATTTTGGTTTTATTGGTGTGAGGTTATGTATAAGGAAAGCTGAATGCTATAAAAGGATAAATTTCTTCCTCAGCTACTTTTTTTAAAAGTACCTTGTGATTTACCAACAACTTCCACTACAGAGCCAGCTTGGTGTGTTTGAGATTTTCCATTAGGGTTTGTAAGGTAAACTTCTGATTTATCTAATTGAAGTACAGTAAGAGGCATCTCAGCACTGGGACTAGCACGTTCATCAGAGCCAAACCGTATAATTGTTCTATGCTCTATTGCAGTAGTCTGTTGAAAAGGAGAATGACATATGTGCTTTATTTTTTAAAGAGTGTGAGTTGTTTTTTCTCTTTTCATTATGGGCTTGGTCTGTGTTCCACATAGACTTTGAAACCAGATCATTACTGTGCATTTAAGAATATGTAACTTCCTATTGCATTTGCTTGCAGGTGTATTATATCTTCAGTATGGAGATGAAACAAAGCAGTTGAGGATGCCGAATGAAATCACAAGCACAGACACAATTCGTGCCCTTTTTGTAAGTGCCTTCCCCCAGCAGCTGACAATGAAAATGCTGGAATCCCCCAGCGTCGCCATTTACATCAAGGATGAGAGCAGAAACATATACTATGAATTGTGTGATGTGAGGTAAGACATGGAATTGTAGCTACTGGTTTCATGGGGTTGGAGTTTTTTTGTGGTTTTTGTTTTGTTGTGCACTTATAAAATAGAAAGGAATGGGGTTGATAAGTATCTTATGGAGAGTGGCCTGACACATAAAGGCATGTTCAGTGGTATCTCAGTAATCCAGGAGGTCTGGTCTGACAATACCTTTAGCTGTAGGTGCAATATCCATTGCACAAGCCACTGATAAATGGTATGCCTTGTTGAAATAGTTGTATAATACACAAAAGTTCATATATTTACTATGTTTATTCAATTTTGACAGAGACACAATCATTTAAAATACAGAATACAGAATAAACTTTTACAGAAAAGATGGATTATTTCTTTGCTGGGAGTGCAACGTCTGATCTCATGAGCCTAAAGTAACAAACATGAATGTCACTGATGTCCTCTCAACAGTGCCAGTTGAGCCATCTAACATAGCCAAAGCTCTGTGCCACTCTGTGGCATCTAACATAGCCAAAGCTCTGTGGCTCTGACCACTGCTGCACCTTCCTGTTATATGTCAGGATGCAGCAACTGATGCAGTCGCTTCACTAATTTAGAGCTTGGTCAATACATGGTTCACCTTTCTATCCTTTATTTTGTGGGAGTGCAGCTTCTTAATTAACCACGTTTCTTCAGCAGAAGTTCCAGGATCTCAGGGTCTCTAGGAAGTCCCAAATGATGCATAAATAAAGCTCTCAGGTACACCACAGACATGTTGCACTTTATAAATAAACGGTGATAAAAATGGACAGAGATTTGTCCATTTTTTGTGTAAGAAGATAAAGGAGAACACAGAAAAGCTGTTTGCTCTCTGCTAGTCTGCCACTAATGCAGGAAAATTTTGTGGTGCAAGAGAAGTGTACTGTCCATTGCTGCCTTGTTTCTTCTGGAGATCCTATGGCTAAGGTGTTCCTCCTTATCATGCTTTAGTTAAAAGAGCAAGTTGGAGCTTTTCTA
>VYZP01013292.1:0-12420 GCA_013400635.1 Hypocryptadius cinnamomeus
ATTTTTAAAAAATCCTTCAATAATGAAGAACATCACTATTATTTGGCATTATCTTTCTCAAGAGCATGATTTTTACATTGCCCTATCTTCTAAAGTTTCCTCCTGAAGAATATTCCAGAGCCCAGCTAACTATCTGCATGGTATTTCACTAGGGAAAGTATAAGGAAGAAAGAATTGAAGAAAGGAAGAAAGACCGGCAAAAAAGGACAGATCCCTTCCTCCAATCTCAGTTCCACTTCCTGATAGATTCAAGATCTCACAAATTCTTTTGGGCTAGCTCTCACTTTATTCAGATCCCTCTGTGAGTTTATTTCACTCACTAACCGAGCACAATACCAATTTATCCACTTCTACAAAAAAGTAAAATTACTGTTCCATCAGGTTGGAGTGGAAACAGCTCATGATGTCCACAACCCACCAGAATTAACCACAAATAAAAAGAAATTGAGAAAGAAAAAGTACCTAAAATCACAAAAACTAGAAATAAAAACAAACAAACAAGGGGAAAAAAGCTCTGAAACATTACTTTTCATGGCAAGCACCTTGTCAGATTAACAGCAAACGTTTTTGTTGCTACTAGTAATGTCACATCTCACTAAAAGTATGTCCAAGGGTGTCATTTTTCCCAGTTCTTTCCCTCCTTTTCTTCTTCTTCTATTGCCTCCTATAACCAGACACAGGGTACTTTTGGAAAACAGAAGTCATTAGACTAATCAGCATCAAATCCAGTAGCACAAGGTAAGAAAAACAGTAAGATACTAAATTTTGACTCCGCCAGGATTTAACAAACAAGTGAGATGCCTAGAACTTAAATAACTCCCTATAACACATAAATAGCAATACTCAACTTTGAGCTAGCCAGTGGATAGCTAGAAGAACGAAACTGTAATTATTGCAAGTTCTTCGTTATTTTCTTAAAGATATAAATTAAAAAAGAAAATTGTATCATTCACTCTTACATATCCATTAAAAGAGCTACTTGAAAATTTTTCAGAATACTTCCAGAAAGGTAGAAAGGTTAGAAAAATGCTCTGGAAGCTGTAGCAACACAGGACTGTATTTGTAACACAGAAATTTATACTTTAACTTCCATTAACAATCAAAGCACACGCGGATAACTCGTGTGCTTCAGATTAGAACTGAAATGCTTTTCCCTGTAAAAACCTGCTAATGTTTTAGAGTATTTTTCAAATTATTGAACAGTATCTTATGACATACAGCACACTTCTAACCATAAACAAATTGGTATCTAAGTTCTTAAGTCCTGCACTGTTTTAAGAAAGCCATCTTTGTAAGAGCCTCCACCTGTCAGAAGTCACAAATATTTTAAAACACTTGCACAGCACCATCAGATGAAGTGCAAAGATAAAAACAGTATGTGCATGCTCAACATAAGCTGGTTAACAACACAAGAAGACTCTTAAGTTTCATTTGCTACTAAACTCTCCTGCTTAGCATTTAGCACTACGCTATTTATAAGGTAAGTATCAATTGCCACAGTTGCACACTGTAAAACACTACACACTGATATGAGTGTTATTTTTATACAGTAACTTGTGAGCAGAATTGAGCATTTCTATTTACACCCCCCCCAATATTACCAAATAAGGTACTGCTGCTTCTGTTACTTTGTACTGATTAAAGACATTTTAAGGAATGGCAATATGGGAGTCTGAGTTTCATTTTGAGACAAACAGGTGAAAACAGCATGAGATGATAAAACAACCTGAGGAACTCAAACTTTCACTGGCATCCACCTAAACTATTACCATCAATCTGAAATAAGTTTGGTGTAAGACTCAGGTGTACCTCACCATATGCAGGCCTTCAGCATTTGAATGAATTATACCTTTAGCACTAAGGTGCTGTGTAATGTCAAGCCAATCCCATAATAAGAATTTGTTAAAAATAACTGTGGCTTCAAAAGCTGGATCAAGCTGCAGCATCTACTGTTTTGAATCTGATATGTAGCACTACAAATCAACTAAGAATTCAAAATTTAAACAAACAACAACAAAAAACACAAAAAAAACCCCCACAAAAACCCCAAAAATACCAAAAAAGAGCTCACTATTTTTTAAGATGAAAGATTGAGCAGACCAGAAAGTCAGCTTCCAAAAAAAAGATACAAACATAACAAATTAAGGGCCACAGCATTAGGCTTAATTTCAGGCCAATGGCAGGAGAACACAGTAGACAACCTCCCTATAAAACACAAAAGGACACTAACAAAACGAGGCAGTTATCCATGCATCAGGAATCTTGAATCTTCAGAAGCTGAAAAACAACATGCAATTAAGACAAATAGAAAAAAAGCAAGGATAAAAATCAAGAAGGCCATGTTAACCATTTCTGTCAGGAAGTGACCCAAAAAGGCAGCAAGAAAGGTTGCTAAATTTAATAAAGATGATTTTAGACATTACCTCTTCACAGGAAAAAATGACAGCTCGTACACTGTTTGGCTTTCAAGAAATGTTAATTGCAACCATCTATAAGTTTTAACTATCATTACTAATTTTAACAAGGAGATGGGGGCGTAAGTGAGAATATGGAAGAATGACTCAAATAATTCCTGAAAACATTAAGATATATTGAAGGCAAATTACTGGATCTTACTCAAACTCCAGTCCTTTGGATTTACTCTGACAAATCCATAGAAGTTGTGGGAAAAACAGAAGCCTAACAAAAAAAAATACAGATTTATGTACAGGCTTTTGGCACCACTTTACCTGACAACCTGCTCATAAGCAAAACAAGGAGATACAATGTACTTCTAGTATGGGTGCAGTAGTTGTATAAAGAAAATTTTAAATATGTATACAAAATTAAAATATGGTTCATTACAGAACTGGGAATATTGTGGGGGAGTCTAAGTGAAGCTATCTCCTGACCCAACTAGGAAACAACTGGCACAATTCATGTGCAATAATAGCTCCAATACAAAACACAAGAAGTTGCATATTTTAGACAAAACACAAATGCAGGAATTTAAGATGGGGCACAATCGGCTAAGCAGTGCAGCCCAGAGGGTACTGAAAATGAGGCATTGCTAAGCATGAAATGTCTCACAGCAAAAAGACTTTAAATTCTCAGCTGCTAAACACAGGAGTATAGCCAAAATACAGAAAATTCTCCCTTCATCATGGTGTGTTTATTCAGGAAAAAACCCCAAGCATAAAAGACCCAAAGGACTCATCTATCCCATCCCACTTTCCAAACACAGAAGCAACTGAACCTAATCCATCAGGAATCACACAATTGATATTAATGGTTGTAATATTAATTGTAATGAAATATTTGAACAGGATACTTCAGTCAAGATTAGGAGGGGAAAAAAAAAATCTATCATGCATGACCTTGATATTCCTGATCCTGCCTCAGTACTAGATGTTTGATTACACAATTTTATGATGTAATCATATTTTCTCTATTATTTTAATTCACTTTTTTCAGACTTAAATGCTATGCTACACAACAAAACACATACTTCTCTAAGAGCTTCAATGAGTGCCAAGTATTTACTTTCATCTATTACCTTCAAATGGCATTTTAAGATTTTCTCTATGTAAAACACTTCACTTGCAAGCACACAAAGCTGCACAGTAAATTTCAGATCTGTTTGAATGAGCAATCTGGTTCTTCCCCAAAATATGTAATTTCTCTCTACTACACTTCAGAACTGGGAGAAGCTCAAAAGGATATATTGAGCCCTATGAAATTATCTCTCTCCAACTCCCACAACCACAAGATTAGAAGCAGCCTTCAGATATTGGAGCCTTTACACCATTTTCGGCTTCGTCTCTACAACTGCATTTCACCTACACAGAAAATGTTACCTGTGCATTTGTAATCCCAAAACAAGAGGTAACTCCACCTCCAGTTTAGGTTACAGCATTGGGAAAGCAGCTGAATATAAACTCACAGAAAGACTGATGCAGAGATGAAGTGTGCATGGAGAAATCTGTATCAAGTCAACCAGTAAAATTCTGCTGTTCACAAGGGTTTAAGTAGGAATCCCAGTGCTGTACCCACATACTTATGTCTGCCACACTGCTACAGCAGACTTAAGGCAGTGCCTTTAATTTCCTATAGGAACATATCTTACATACCAGCCTGAGTAAAAAAAGTCTCATCTTTCCCAAAACCCAAAAAGTAGGTGATGTTCATGCTTCCCCTTGCAGCAGCAGAAAGGTTACTTTCTATAAAAGTTGATCAATTCCAAGCACTAAAAAAAATTTGTATTTATATATTCAGCTATATATTTATTCACACATCATTTATATATTTGTATAAATATATAAAGATAACCACATGTTTAATTATAAATATTAGACAATTGCCTCCCTTTATCAATAGAGCCACAATAAGGTAATTGCTGTGCCTTTTCTACGGAAAGTATTGAATATTTTGTTCTTTCTAAACTAAATAGGCAAAAGATGCATGAAATAGTTCTCAAAATAAAGTCATCATTGAAGCAGAATAATGGCACACTTAAGTGAGTTAGAATTCAATAGTGTACAAAAAAGCACTCCAGATACAACACTAAATTCAGTAAACATAACATTAAATTTACCATCTGAGATCCCAGCACGATTCACACGACTGTTAAAACAGTATTTGTGCTGTTAGCCGTGATCAGCTATACAAAAAGGCCACAATGTCCAGGCCACCATAGAGTTGTTTCAATGAGATATAGCAGGAACTTACCAGAGAGAAAAATTAACGTCCTTCTATGTAGATTGACAAACTTTGTGTTTCTTGGAGAATATCTAAAAAATTCCTTAAGTGATTCACAAGAAGTAAAAGAGAAAACCTTTGCTTTGTAGTACACTTAGGATCTCAGGAAAAAACTCATCACTGAAAAGGCTGTCAAGCACTGGAACAGGCTGCCCAGGGAACTGTCAGTCACCTTCTCTGAGTGTTGAAAAGACAGGTAGGTGAGGGACTTGGGGACATGGCTTAGTGGTGAAGTTGGCGGTGTCAGTCAACTGCTGGACTCAATAATCTTGGACATCTTTTCTAACCTTAACATCTCTAAGATTCTGTGATTTCTTGGGAAGCATCTAGGCATTTTATATCCATCACTAAAACACTTAACTACAACAGCACAGCTTGTGCAATTTTGTTACAACAAAGTATTATGAAAAGCAAGTCTACTCTATGCCTCCTCTGCATTTGAAGACCCTTCCTTCTATCATTTTGCTAATGTAATTAAGCATTCAGTTCTACATTTCTGTCCACTGGTAATGGATTGCTGAGTATGATAGTGAGTAGCCAAAAAGAACTTGTTTGCAGCTAATCTAAAAAAAAATTTAAAAATTAAAATGCACCATTCACTAAGCCATTAATCATTTGGGTCTTTAATTTATGACTTAATCAAATCCACCCCCCCAATCTGAAACCTTTTTTAAAAGGATATTCACTCTCCCATCTTACCAACACACCTGAAACACAGCAAAATGGATGAAAAGGCAAGAGTTCTTACAAGCACCTTCTGTGCTCGTTTTGCCTGGGATAGAGTTAATTTTCTTCAAGGCCGGAAGTGTGAGGCTGTGTTTTGGATTTATGCCGAGTTCAGTTTTGGGAACAGAGACAAGCTCGTGAAGGAGCAGGGTCCTGGCAGGACCTTTGTGCCTGTAGAGAGAAGAGCCCACACTGGAGCAGGTCTTCTAGCTTGATTTCATTTTGTTATTGTATTGATTCTCCTTGGTTTTCCTCTTCAGCTGTACTTCCATGATCTATATGCTTCAGGAGGCTAACTGTTCTCCTTCCCTGATTTAGAGCCAGACAAGGTGGCCAGCAACAGGAGGGTGTCAGAAGAATGGAGCCAAGACCCTATTTCTGAGCACTAACTTTCCCACAGCAGAAAGCTGTAACATCAAACCATAACATCACCTACAGTATGTAGAATAAAATCCCCCAAAAATATCCTGATGTTAACTCAAAAATCTACTCTAAACACTTGTCACTAGAGAGGTTTGTTACACCATTCTTGACAGCCAGATACTAACAGCAAATTCAGGCATTTTTTCCCTGGTGAAGCTTTCATGAGCTCCAGTAAACCATTTGTACCATGTACATCAGTGCACTGCTGAAGTCTGCTCCTGCAGAGCTGAAGTTTGTTGTATTGGTCTGCTGAAGTTTATCTCCAATGAAATTGCATGGCAGGAGAGTGATGACGTGTAGCTCAAGTTATTTCACATTTCATAGCAGAGGTGGTCAAGTGAAAGAGTAAATTTGTCTTAAATGTGACTTGCTATGAAATGCTTCTCAACCATCAGGACATGCATCTACTATCCTAACTCATTTTCTGAAGAAGCTTAGATTAAAAATCAAAGCAATAATGATGCTTCGATAAAACTTTGGCTTGATTGTGATGCTTGCTCTTTCACTTCTCTAAAGAAGTTCACAGATTTGCAACTTTTCTGTAACCATTATTGTAATGGTAGTCACAGGCTTGCCTCTGAACTGACTTTATTATGTTCAGTGCTAAAGTGATTATACCAAGCACATGGAAACATAGTTATTTACACAATTTTCTTACAAAATGCTAGATTATGCCTGTTTATTTATTCAATCTTAAAACTGAGTGTGTCTTTCCCTACTATTCCAAATAGACTGCATTTCATTCTCAAAATAATCTTGAGACCTGAACAGCAAGTATAGTAAACCCAAATGTTGTCCATATGCCAGTCTAGTTCTTCAAAGGAGGTCCAGTTCCAGAAATTAAGGCTTAAGCAAAAAAAAAAAACCACAAAAACAAAAACCAAAAAACCAATAAACAGTTACTTAAGGTAAAAAAATTAATTTAGATCATATCCTTAATACCTGAAATTTCAGTTTTTAGTATTACCTTTGCTTCACACTTTGACTCTAGATCATCACTTGTGCACTACGATGTCTAAACACACAGAAGTGTGACAGGGAGACTTTAAGTGAAAACTTATCTTAGGAATGAAATTACTGGGCAAGAGGAATGTACAAAAAGTTTTGAAAGAGTTTTCAGCATGATCACTGAACTATCCCACATATGATCAAATTTATACCTGAAATTAAGTATAATTTGGTGTAAGAAAAAAGTATTGGGAGGGAAACAGTCGATAAACCAAACCTCAGCTGTAAGAACCAAAATATCATCACATAAAGCACTTCTAAAGTTCTTTCTAGAAATGGAGTTCTAGGGTCAAAAAAAGTTAGTCCTTCACCAAGTCACACATGAATTTCAGTGAATATTATTTCTCCCAAAAAACTTAGGGAATTAAGCTTCCAGTTGAGTAAAACAAAAATTAGTTACTAGAAGGAAGAAAGGTTTATTGATAATTTGTAGATAACTAAATATGTGGTACTGTTGCCAACCATAAATAGATATTCCTGGTTCCTGGTCCTTCCCCAACTAGTCTACTCCATCCTTCACACCAACTTTAGCATTTCTTGGCAATTGATAGACTTCCGTGATTAAGGACCATAGAAAACTGTCTTTTTTAAGTAGTAAGACTTTGGCCAGGCTACCAGTAAAACAGCCCCAAAGTAAGACTAATAAGCAGTAAAAGAAGGGAAATCAGCAACAATGCCCTTATTTTGACAGTGAGACTTCCCTCTAGGAGGTCTCCATTTCTGATTCTTATCTTTTCCCATCCCTTCTTCTGAACGAGCTCTGGAACTCATCAAGTCCTTTGCTGACCATATTTATCTACTTAGAATAGCAGAACACTGTTATGGTTTTTTACCAGGAATTAAGCTACATTGACTTAGAGGGACCACCAGAAATATAACATGACACAAGAGACAGAAGAACTTGGGTAACACTAAGCCCTTATATCAGCTCATAAATCTGTATGTGTCAGTAGCTGTGTTAATGAAGGTTTGTGTCTCTAAGCCTCCTGCAGGGCACCAACCACACGTTGTCAAAACCACAGCAGGGAAGCACACAGGTGGGTAGGATAGGCTGAGTTTTCCACCCTACCTGCATGACAGAATGGAGAGAAAACCATGGCAAAGAAATTACGCCATGTCTCAGAAGAGACACAGCAGAGTCAGAGGGCACGAAGAGGAAGGCCAGATTCCAACTGTGCAGGTACCCAGAGTCGGTCACAGAATCACCGAATCATTTAGGTTGCAAAAGACCTCCAAGATCATCAAGTCCGACCTGTGACCGATCGCCACCTTCTCAGCTATAACCAGAACACCAAGTGCCACATCCAGTCGTTCCTTGAACGCCTCAAGGGACAGTAACTCCTCTCCATNCTGCGCCGCCGCCGCCAGCCCCATGTGACGGGGGCGAACCATTCTGCTCGGGGGGGAGGCGCTGAGCCCGGCCCCGGAAAGGGCCCGCTCAGGCGCCAGCGCGCTGCTAATTTCCACCCCGTGCCGCCGGTGGGCCGTTCCACGCAGGCCCGGGTTGGGCCGCCCGGCAGCCAACCGGGAGCGGCGCCGGCGGAAGGCGGGCGCGCGGGAGGAAGCGGCGGGGAGCGCTGCGTTTCCCGGCGGGCGCGCCTGGGAGTTCTTCCCTGCCGCTCCCCGGGACCTGCTGGCTCTGCCCGCCCGGCTCTCCCGGCCTGCCCACCCAAGTACTGCTTCCCTNAACTTGGGTAACACTAAGCCCTTATATCAGCTCATAAATCTGTATGTGTCAGTAGCTGTGTTAATGAAGGTTTGTGTCTCTAAGCCTCCTGCAGGGCACCAACCACACGTTGTCAAAACCACAGCAGGGAAGCACACAGGTGGGTAGGACAGGCTGAGTTTTCCACCCTACCTGCATGACAGAATGGAGAGAAAACCATGGCAAAGAAATTACGCCATGTCTCAGAAGAGACACAGCAGAGTCAGAGGGCACGAAGAGGAAGGCCAGATTCCAACTGTGCAGGTACCCAGAGTCGGTCACAGAATCACCGAATCATTTAGGTTGCAAAAGACCTCCAAGATCATCAAGTCCGACCTGTGACCGATCGCCACCTTCTCAGCTATAACCAGAACACCAAGTGCCACATCCAGTCGTTCCTTGAACGCCTCAAGGGACAGTAACTCCTCTCCATCACTGCTTATCTCCCCATGTCTTCCCCTTTTCCTCGACGCCCCCTCCACACGGCGTGTCCCCCCACAGCCGTGTCCCCCGGAGGTCAGGGCTCTGCTCTGAGCCCAGCGCGGCGGAAAGCGCGGGCAGCCCAGGCCGCCCGGCCTGAGGGCAGCGGAGCTCCCGCCCGGCCTTTGCCCTGCCCTCACCCCGAGGCCGCGCACACGCGGCGAGGCCGCCGGGCCGGCCTGGGGCGAGCGCTGCCTCGGAGCCNTTTCCCGGCGGGCGCGCCTGGGAGTTCTTCCCTGCCGCTCCCCGGGACCTGCTGGCTCTGCCCGCCCGGCTCTCCCGGCCTGCCCACCCAAGTACTGCTTCCCTCCAGCCCGGCGGTGGCCGCCGCTTCTTCGCTGCCCCTGGGGGGTTCCAGGCCCTACCGAAAGCGTGACGGGCCGGCGTGTACGCCAGGGAGGCCACGGGGAACTGGGCTGGGAAAGCTGCTGGTTGCTATCAGCCTTTCCGCTGAAATCTTAACATCGCCTGGGAGTGACGGGCAGAGGGAATGAACGTCGTTAAACTGAATATCAATAGTAAATGTCTGCCTGAGCTTGCGTATTTTTCTGAGATGCCACCTGAATTGATGCTTCGTTTTAGTGTCCAAATTAACTTGGTTGCTGTGACATAAAACATTAACTGAGGTACCTAGAAATTAAATGCATCTTTTCATGCAAAAACCATGTCATTATTTTCACTGTAACTTGCAAGTAGTTACACTAAAGGCAGATCGACTGTGACCAGCCATTTCCAATTACACTTGGAAAGAGTTGTCTCATCATCAAGATGCAAAATGCTCAGTTTTTAATTGTTATGTACACTCATTTTTGTGATTTTTCAAAGTCCTGGATGTTCAGCATTGCTCGCTGAGGAATGAGTTGCAGCTTGTAAGACAATATTTGCGATGTTACTGCTTATCCTGGCTTCTGCTGCATCAATGTTACAGCATTTCATGGAATTCAGAGTTCGGTCTTGAGAGTAAAGCTAATGTCTTTACAAATAATTTGGGTGAAGCTATGGGCGTTAACATCTTTGAAATGAGCCTTTCTGTCTCTACTAACTTTGGACAGCGTGTTTGTTGCAGAGCCCAGACAGCTTGGTTTCTGAAACAGACAAGGGTCTGCACAAGCCTGAACTTCTGAATTTTGGGTTAAAACAGTAGGTTCAAGGGGGGGATACATGGCAGGTGGTTTGGGAAGGCTGTACCTTACTAGTACCTCAGCCAATGGGGAGAGGAAGAGGGCAACACGCAGCCAGGAGTTAGGATAAAAGGATGAGGGCAACATGCACCTTCTGAAACCTTGAGAGAGGAAACCCCGTGGTAGAGCCCTTGAGAGCTCACTTTGGTGAAACAATAAAAAAATGCCAACATTGTTTACAATAAAGACCAGAAATGATACAGCAAAGGACTGTGTCTAGGTTTGAAAGACGTGTCTGCTAAGAAAGGTGGGAACCTCCCTTGGAATGGAGAATATGATCCCCTTCCGAATTATTATAAGTTTGAAATTAAGGGGCTTTCAGGCAAAGATATGGGAAAAGGAATCGCAGTTCTTCACTAGTTTGTGTGTGTTCAACAAGGCAGACAAAGAACAACAAACAAGAGCAGCCCGGTGAGGTCTCTGCTGCTCTCCAAGCGCTCTCCCCTTCGGTGCAGTTCCGCCCACAGCCGGCAGGGGCGCTGGTGGCCCCTGGCCAGGCAGGGCAGGTGCGATGATTCCCGCGCCGGCAGGGGGCGCTGCGGCGCGAGTCCGGCCGCGTCTCCCTCACGGGGATGGGCGGGATGGCAAAAATGGGCTGTGGCAGGAACCTCGGGGCGGCGGCTCACGCCCTGTAGCAGAAACTCCGTAGCTGTGGCAGGAGCTGTGGAGTGTCCCAGCACGCAGGGGGTGTGTGGATACAGTGTAGCAAAAACCCCGGAGCAGAGAAACAGCGGGGCTGGGCAGGCAGCCCAGCTCCCAGACACGGCCAGGAGAGGCTCCCTTGGGGGCTGAAAGGGTTTGTGGTCCCTGGGTTTCGCCTGAGGCACCGGAGCAGATGGTGAAAAGGTCCTTTTTTAGTGAGGTACCTGTTAATGAGGTCCCAATGCAATGACCGCTCCCACAAGCAGAGCTTCGCTCCCGGTAGAGGAAAGCAGCAGGAGACGGAACCCAGCAGTGGTGGTGTGATCTCCCCACAGTGACTGCAGCCTGTTTCCCCTCCAAATGCCAAGAGAGCAAGAGCACCAGGAGCTGCCCCAGCCCCTTTCCTCCCAGCCCAAATCTGGGCTCCACGGGAACACCCCCAGCTAAGAGAGTAGCTGGTTGCACCCTTCCTGAGACAACTTCTTTTGTCTCTCTTACTCGTCATTGTCTCTTAGCAACATATGGGAGAAAATTCCCTGGGAGAAAGAAACAAAAGGGAAAACCCTAAACCCCAACAGACTGGAAGATAGAAAGAAAAAAAGAATGAGGTTACATTGGTTAGCATACTAGTAACTTCTGGTCACTGAGACTTCACTGCTTCTGACTCAGTAAAGAACATTTTAAGAAGTGTTTTAGAGGAGAACATTGGGACAGATACTGACCAAGAATTCCTCCAAAGGATGAAGAAAAAGCAGAACTCTTTGTTTGATAATCCAGTTGGTGGATAACTGGATCTGAAAGGAAAGGCTGCTCAGAGATGGTCTGTCTTTTCACTGCTGACTGAAAAGCCATAGACATGATTCTGCTTCACAGGTAAAGACAGCTGCTTGCTTGATGTGAAAAGGAAAAGAGATCCTGGGAAATTAATTCAAAATGTGATTTAGCTGAAACAGTAGACTTAGGGAATTATATTTCCTGAAGTTCTCTGGGTGAGAGGGTGTAGATCACATTTATCAAGATCCGAAAATGAGAAAAACTTTAATCAGTAAATTGAGACATAATGTTTATAGAGTCTAGGTGAGAGTTTTCGCTCTTTGGATGAAGAAGATGAGTTGTGTAATTAGGTATGTTATTTTTGGAGAAAAAATATTAGCCTTTTAATGCAAAAATCCAGAGAAAGCACTGTGTCACTAGTAGTTGTTGAGTTTTTCTCCCTGCAGACACGTACTATAGACCACACAGTCTAAAAATCTTGGCTTGATTCACTCTGCTCAAGAAATTTATTCCCATCATTAAGATAATTACCCCTGGGGATAATAATTAAACAGTGCTAGGTTATGTTCCTGGGCTCTGGAACTATGTCTCTGGTATTAGATTCCTCTTCTCTACAGTAGTTTCAGCCTGTGCCAGACAATTGCCTGGCAAAGTTTGAGGAATTAGCATCAATCAGCTTGGGACTGTTGCCAGTAGGTGGTTTGGAGATGGCCATGCTATGCTGGAGAGTAGGAGGATTTAAAA
>VYZP01013293.1:3225-23441 GCA_013400635.1 Hypocryptadius cinnamomeus
TAGTAGGTTTCAACCAAATATCTCCTTAGCCCTTCTTACTTAAAAAAATTTTGACTGGTGAGATATGCATGCTGGATTCAACAAAGATGTGTTAGAACCATTGTGGAGAGATTACCAAACATAATTCAGAATTTAAGAAATTTTCAAAAAGTTTCTCATCTGGTTTCAAGATAACCTTAAAAATGTAAATCAGTCTGTAGGGCCTTTGTGGGATTTATAACAAGGCAGCCTAAAATAACGTTGTCAAGACAAGTTAAATAATAACGCTTTTAACTGACTTCAAAATATCTCAGGTATTTGCTATCAGAAATAAACAGTTTCCTTCAAGATTGTTAAAGACTTAAATTTTACATGACCTTTACTCTACAAAATTATTCAGCTTGCTCCAGCAAGAGTTTTTCTATGAACTGATTGTCTCTTTGACCATGATTACCTCTCTGGCCTTTTGAATTCAGGCCTTTATAACATCTTTGGTGGAATTTCGATTTCAAACCTCATCACATATTTTAGTTATGGATGACAGCCCTAACAGGACTGCATGGCAGACTTTAAGAAAAAATTAAATATATGGCACATCACTGCAAGTGGTTGGAACATTTTCACCTTCATGACATTTTTGTAAAATACACTGCTGAACGCCCTAGTGTTCCATAAAGATAAAACTGTTCCCATGCCAATTTCATCTAAAAATATTTTCGTTCAAAAAGAACACCTTGTTGAGAAGAGTAGGATACAGCTTACTGTCTGAATTACTGTCTTGGATGTTAAGAGTGTAGATTTACACCCCTGCACTAGGATGGAAAAGCTCTGCTGTGCCATAAATACAGCAATGACCTACAGTTAGGATCAATGCACTTCCACCTGAGAAATCGGGTTGCAAAACCTGATGAATGTAAACGGTAGTGAAACAATATAAATATGAAAAATATATCTCTAATTTGGATAGATTTTCTCTCTAAAGTGCTGTGTATTATAATAATTTTGTTTGTCCTTGGATATTTTTTTAATCAAGCATTGTCAAACAAAGACACCAGGTGCAAATGATTGATGAGATCTCAGATTTACAAATATTGTAGTGTTTCTACCACAAGAGTTATTGCAAGTAATGACTGTAAAAACACACATAAAATTCAGCTTGCTTTGTCATCCTTTTCCAATTCAGCTTCACCAAATCTAATAAACCAAAATTAGAACTATTCCACAGCTGATTGAATAAAATGTTCATGTAATGAAAAAGTGTCCGGTCTTGTTCTGACTAGAGTCATTGAAAGGCTTTAAGTCAAGGCTACAAACTAAATGGAGAATATGTTTCTGAAAGTACAGACTTATTGAGAAGTTCAAATGAAAATGGTGTCTCTGAAGTATGTAAATATACAACCCCAATATGCTTTAAAAATAAAAAAAAGTACTGTCTTTTAAAAACATTTTTCCAGGCTATTTGATATGAAAAGACAGAAGATACAGACCCTTCTGCTGAGAATTTTTGATTAAGTAGAGCAAATAGATAAAGTGTTGTAACAGTAAAAGAAAAGGCTCAGGGGTCCTGATTCATTCCACCTATCTCCAGGCATTCCACTTACAAGCATAGGTAATAGATGCTCTCTTTGTACTCAGCAAGGAGAGAGAGGAATTTCCAGGGGGAGGTTCAGATCATAGACAAGGTATTTTCCTCTAGGGATGCCTCTCTTTCTCGTCAGTATCATAAGTAAAGAACCCATGGCAACCAAGACCCTAATTTAGGAATGTCTGCAGGTGCCTAAAGTCAGAGAAGATGAAGTTGGTTCAGGATGGGAGATAATGGATGTTCACTTATACAAAAGTGCTGCACAGATGGAAATAAATTAAGATATTTATTTATAATAACATCTTCATTCATGTTGCAAGGTAGCATGTCACATGTTTTACAAATACTATGAATTGTCATATATTACAAGCCCGACCAATTTTAAAGAGAGCATAAGCAGTATGAAAACATATGCAAATATAGGTCCTACTTGACAACAACTTGCAATCTTAATGCTGGATGTACAGTGTATTCACATCTCATAGTATCAAAAGATTTTGACTTGATATTAAGTTACTCCACATTAAGCACTACTGTCTTTTATTGTGGAGTGACTGCAACAGCTGATAAGGGTCTAACTATCATAACTGATGCCCTCTACCTCGAATTCTGTAAGGTGTTCAACACAGTCCCACATGACATCCTTATCTCCAAATTGGAGAAACATTAATCTGAAGGGTGAACTCTTGGGAGGATATGGAATTGACTGGATGAACACAGCCAGACCATTATGATCAATGGCTCTATGTCCATGTGGAGGCTGTGATGAGTGGTGTCCCTCAGGGCTCTGTCTTTGGTGCTCTTTAACATCTGTAGCAATGATGCAGACAATGAGATGAAGTGCACCCTCAACAAGTTTGCAGATTATATGAGGCTGCTACAAGTTCTCACAACAGAAAGAAGGGATGCTGGAAAACCTTGAGTTTGATCCATGAGAAACTAATGAGGTTTAACAAGCTTCAAGAGCAAAGTGCTGCTTCAGGGGAAGGGCAATTCCAGATACGGGTGCAGCCTGGGAGAAGACCTCATTGAGAGCAGCCCTGTGTAGCTGGGCTTGGGGGTTCTGGTGGATGAAAAGCTGAACATAAGGCAACAGTGTGCACTCAAACCCCTGAAAATCAACAGTGTCTTGGGCTGCCTCAAGAGCAGAATGGTCAGCAGGTTGAGAGAGGTGATTCTGGTCCTCTGCTCCACTCTCTTCCACCTGCAGAACAGTATCCTTGTCTAGAGATTTTAGCATGAAAAGGACTTAGATCTGAGTGGGTCTACAAGAGGGTCATGAAGACACAAGAGGGCTGGAGCACCTCTCCTAGAAAGACAAGAGAGCTGGGGTTCTTCAGACTGGAGAAGACTATACAGAGACTACGCTGCAGCCTTCCAGTACTTGAAGGGAGCTTATAAAAATGAGTGAGAGCGATTTTGTACAAGGACATGTAGTGATAGGGCAAGGAGAATGAGAGATATAAACCAGATATTGGAAAGAAATCCTTTACTCAAAGGTTAGAGAGGCAGTAGAAAAAAGCTGTCCAGAGGAGCTGAGGATGTTCCATCCTTGGAAGTTTTCAAAGTCAGGACTGGATGGGGCTTTGAGCAGCCTGGTCTAGTGGAAGGTGTCCGTGTCCCTGCCCATAGCAGACGATACAACTAGATGATCTTTAAGGTCCCTCCCAACAAAATAATTCTGTAACTTTGTGATTTTATGATATTACTTGGGGACAAGAAAAATTATAATCTTTGCATTAGAGAAGCTTCTGTAATACTGTTTCGTTAAAAATCTTTGTCCAGGTGTATAATAATATCCCTAGAATCCATGTGAAGGAAGGAGAAGGACTATGACTGTTCCTGCACTTTCCTTCCTCTCAAAGCTCAGGTTTCTACCTTCCAATGATTTATTGGATATATGTGGTTGTTGTGCTTTTTTTCCAAATTATTTATCTTTTCTCTTGCTTCTATCTCTCTGTTCCATATGATTTATTGCGTCACTGGCTTTCCGGTACTGCTAATGCCGCCAGAAACAACCTAATTAAAGGACTGAGTCATGAACAGAAAAGCAAAGTGGAAAACGAAGGAGATTTTCTAGCCCCACATCCATAAACACTGTGGACAGGCAATTTCTCTACAAATATTTATACCATCACTCCCTGAACTTTCAAGAAGTAATTATTTCTCCTACTTTTGAATAATTGTCCTTTCTTAGGAACCAGATTATCCCCAGGTATTAATTAATGAGATAACACCAAAGATGGATTTCTTTTTCCTCTAGTTTTTTAAAATATATTTGAATAGAAAGAGATTTGGGATGTCTCTTCTTTTAAAGCATGTATTAGGAAAGCCTTAATACTCTACTGATTCATTATTTTCATTAGCCTTTAAATAAAATAAAGACTCTACATACATTTCTCCTTTAACCTGTGTGAACACATACACATACACACACATATACGTGTATACTACACTAATAGGTAGATAACAGGTATAATATTCACACAATAAAATAATATATGGAGATATTGTTACCTTAGATACAGCATTTTGTGGAAAATACTCTTTTGACGCTTTTTAATGGCTCAGTTTTATGACTACCTCTTGCCTTCACCTGTGTGTTACAGTGTGTTCTTACTGAGAAATGCAGTTGGACCAACATATAACTTAAACAAGAATATGTAGGTAATTGATTTTATGTTGCCATTCTAGCTGCAGAAACACATTCATTTTAACACCAGTAATGTGAAAATACATTCAGCTATGACTTGCAGCTGCCTCTTGTTCTTAAATAGCACAGAAAGATAATGGTAGACTATACAGTTTTCTACTTTCAAGTAGCATAACTATTAATGCTTAATACAAATAACTAGTTAAAGAGACCAATGAAATAATAAAAGAATAAATCTGCATTGGATTAGGAAATAAATTTTAATTTTCTATATTGCTTTCCCATTATTTATTGTCAGCCAATTGCACACATCCATGTGTTTTGTATAGATGATACTCTTGGGAAAAAAGAGTTATAATCTACCCATATATAAAAGTTTGTGGTGACTTCCAGGTGTCACCTCTTTGGAATTTCTCTTTCCACACAAAATAGAAGAAAACTGACAAGTCTGCAGAGAAAAGTCATCAAGAAAAGTAGGAACTAGATGGGGAAAAAACAAGAAAGAAAGAAAGAGGAGAATTACTGCAAAACACAAGAATATAGAAGGCTCTGACAAACAAAGGTGAAGCTTAAGAAATATAAATCAGTCAATGAAACAATAGTAGGTCTTGTCTGTGTTTGGGAAGATTTTCAAAACCAAATGATAAAAATAAGAAAACCACTTTCTAAAACGTTAACTCCATGCTAAAATTCTTCTAATGAAGGGATAGAAGTTTATGTTTACAATAATCTTCTGCATAAAATGAGGGCACTGAGACCATTTCCTTTTTTCGTCTTTAAGAAAGAAGATTCTCAGCATCCTGTAACTGTCTCTGCTTGTTTTGCACTATTTTGGTTCTATACATTTACCAATTGCCAGAAGGAAGGATAATGATGTGCTGAGATGATATTAGAGCTTCTCCTTATTCTGTTGCATTCCACTGAAAAGCCGGAATAATCACATTTAAGGAAATACTTGATAGAAATTTAGTAGAATAAGATTGAGTCTATTTATCTGACCCGGCTTAAAACTCAATACAGGAAATATAACATTTATCCCTTAAAATGGTGTTTTGCTTGTCAGCTTTTGAGTATAATCCATAGCTGAAGATTTGTTGTCTGCCTGTCTTCATTTAACAGACTGTGCTCTCTGCTTATGGCTTTACAGAATGTAGCAGCTTGTTGAGTGAATTTATATGTGAGAAAAATTTTGAAAAATTGATCCAGAATACTTAGCTGATTTGGTTTTACTTGCTAAAAATGCTACAATAATTTAATACTTTGGCACTGTAATTATTTTTAGCTCAAAGAGCAGTTTTCTTGTAGAGGATTAGGATTTCTATGACATCTGTGCAGCATAAACTCTAGATTATTCTCCTGGAGTAATCTTGGAGAACATTGTGGAGATGGGAATTGACTGGTTCTCTGCTTCCATAGGTGTGCAGAATTTGGCTGCAAGCAACTCTGCCTGCGAGACAAAGATAGGTACATAGATAGGTAGATAGGCAGATAGATAGATAGATAGATAGATAGATAGATAGATGATAGATAGATAGACAGATGATAGATAGATAGACAGATAGAATTATAGAATTATAGAATTGTAGAATCATAGATTCATGGAATGCGAGGGCCTGGTTGACAAAATCCCTTGGGAAGTAGTCCTGAAGGGCTGGAAGCTCAGCAGAACTGCTAATTTGGAATTCTGAGACAGGAGAATTTGGCCTATTTAGATTGAGAGAGTGCCTTGGGAGGAAGTGCTGAAGGTCAAAGGAATCCAGGAAACCTTGAAAATGTTCAAGAAGAAAATCTAAAAGTTACAGGAGCAGGCTGTACCTGTGTACAAAAAGATGATCTGGCAGGTAAGAGGAGAAGCCTGGGAGAACAAAGAGATTTGGCTCAAACTCAGGGGAAAAAAAGGAGAATGTATCACCTTTAGAAGAAGAGGCAGGCAACTCAGGAGTACTAGCAAGATGTTGTGAGATTATGCAGGGAGAAAATTAAAAGTACCAACACACAACTAGAATTTACTCTGTTTACTGCCATAAAAGACAATAAAAAAGTGTATGAATATTTTAGCAAAAAAATGAGGGCAAAGAAGGATCTCCATCCTTTATTGTATGTGTAGGTAAACATAGTGACAAAGAGTCAGGAAAAGGCTAAGGTACATAATGCCTTCTTTGTCTCAGTCTTTAACACCAAGACAAGTTGTTCTATATGCACCCAGCTAATTGAACTGGAAGATGGGGACCAGAATGAAAACCTCCAGAACCAAAAGCGAAAAGGTCAGGGACACAATATGACCACAAGTTTATGGGCCAGATAGGATCCACCCAAGGGTTGGAGAAGAGTGGCTGAAAAACTGGTGGAAAAATTTGTGGGGTTGCTGGTCAACAGCCAGCTGAACATGTGCCAGTATGTGCCCAGGTGGCCAAGAGGGCCGAGGGCATCCTGGCACGGATCAGCCGCAGTGTGGCCAGTGACTGCAACCCTGTATTCAGCACTTGTGAAATCACACCCCAAATCCTGTGTTCAGTTTTGAGCCCTTCATGACAGGAAAGACATTAAGGCTCTGGAGCACATCCAGAGAAGGGCATGGAGCTGGTAAAGGGTCTGGAGCACAAGTCCTGTGAGCAGCAGCTGAGGGAGCTGGGGGTGTTTAGCCTGAAGAAAAGAAGGCTTAGGGGGGAGCTTATTGCTCTCCAAAACTGCCTGAAAAGAGACTGTAGCCAGGTGAAGGTTGGTCTGTTCTGCCAAGTAGCAGGAGATGGGACAAGAGGAGATGGCCTCAAGTTCTGACATGGGAAAATTAGGCTGGATATTAGGAAAATTTTCTTCACTGAATGGATTGTCAAGCATTGGAAGAGGCTGCCCAGGGAAGTGGTTAAGTCGTGATTCTTGAAGATAATTAACAGATGTGTGGATGTGGTACTTAAGGATACAGTTTAGTGGTGGACTTGGCAGTGCCATGTTAATGGCTGATCGTGACGATCTTAAAGGTCTTTTCTAATCCAAATGATTCTATGGTTCTATGGTTCAATAGATAGATAGATAGATACAGACACATTGACATTTCAGCAAAAACTTGTCTTAAAGCACATAATATAATCTGTGACTGAAAGAAGTAGCATGACTGAAGTGAAAAACTTTTCAAACCATTTTTTCTCTTTCCATGCACACAGACATTGACTGAAATGTGCTTAGCTGCTTGTTTTGAAAGCATAGGAGAAACACCTGCTCCCAGTGAAACTGTGGCATAAACTTCTACCACTAATAGAGTAGGAAATTAATATGAAATCAACTGAGCACTTTACATTCATGAATGCATGTCCTTTTGTAGGTGCCTCAGGGTCTGCTGTCACATTCTTTCAGTCAGCTGTTCACCTGCAAAGTGCTATGTGCAGAGTCCAAATTTTTTCAGATATCATTATTTTTAGAAACTGAACAAACAAGTCTCACTGGGTGTGAAACTCAGATTATACACAGTAAAATCACACAAGTAAAAGAAGTCATAACTTGCAACCATGATTGCAACTAATGATTGTCCAGCAGTAAAATATTTACTATATAGACAGAATTCCTACTGACCCTGCTATGTGAACATAATATGTCTTATCCTGACTTGACATTCCAGGGATGTGTTAGCATTTCCACAGCATTGTGAAATGCCACTGTAACATGAAAACTATGAAATTGTTCCGCAGCAAAGTGATTTAATAGAATAGCAACAAAAATAAAAAATAGAGGATAGGCACAATGTTAGGCAAACCTGCAATCTCCAAAGATCAGCCTCCAGCAGTTCTGTGATGCTCTAAACAATGGCATAAATAAAGCTAATTATCCAAATGATATTATAAAGCTAAGTCAAAGATGGTCTTGTGGAGAAGTTGCATGCAATTAAATTGAGGAAAAACCTGTAGAATCATGTAGGAAGGAAATAACAAATTTTCTCCAAATTTTAGGCTATTGTTCTTTATTCAAATTTCTACTACAATGCAAGAATTATGTTCAAAACTGATCATTTGCTTTCAAAAATCAAATCTTTTCTTAAGAGGGTGAGATTTTTATGTAGCTGGAGTCTATGTTGCTGTCTAATCATAAAACACACAACAGTATTTTTGAATGACAGCTAACCAATTCAAGGTTATAGCAAAGACAAAGCCATTAACAAAAGCTCACAGGTAAAGTATAGTTTCTGATTTCTGTGAAAATAACAGACTACCCTACTTGACAGGTATTTTATGCTAAATAAGAGGAGCTGAGTCATATACCATGTCTTCTACAGAGCATGCATGTGAGAGCATGCTCTGTAAGATTTCTAATTCTGTTTTGTCCTTCATCTATTGCTTGAGAAGTGTCAGGAGGGTGAAAAATAACAAGAAATAATTCCTTTGCTGGTGGGATTTCTTGATGGTGAAATACTTTGGTGAACACTGATCTCCTTTCCCTTTCAGGGTCCTACTGGAGACAGGGTGGAAGGGTCATGTAAAAGGGACTTAAGGTGTCTGCAAATGCTACTGTATGGTTTCTATGAAGACCCCAGGCTAATGCTCAAGCAAGATGTATGACTTCTAAGATAATGAAATTTGCTGATCTGCAGCTGCTCACTCCCATTTTGGTAAGGGATAATTTTTAGTTATATACTTCCATGCATAACACTAAAGTTACTCAAAATCCACCTGTAAATACTTCTGTATGTCTCCAATGTCTCAGAATTGCCTTCAAATAACACACTTGGAGATGGAAATACCAATAATTCTTCCTGCTTTACTGTGTTCATTCTTAGAATAGCTTTTAAGGATTACGTAGATTTCTTTGCTAGAACAGTTTCTATCACTTATCCTTAAAACCAAATTGTATTCATCTTGGTTTAGGTTGATAATCTTTGTCCTTTATTAATTTTTTAACTCCAGACAACATTGAACCCCAGCGTACCTAATCTACTTGTGTTTGTAGCTCTTTAGACCTTGAATTGGACTGAATGGAATAGACAAATTACACATGGAATAGACAAAGTGCACATGTGAGCATTGTTTTCCTAAGCACCTGCAATGCTGTGATAGTTAGAGAACAGCATAACTTCTCTAATGAGCAAAGCTCAGATTTATGTGATCACAGATAAAAAGGGGATACCAGCAGCATAACAGCTTCATGTCTGCCTCCAACTGCATTGGCACCAGTCTGCTGTTCCTACAGGATGACTGGTTGGATGGCCCATCAAACAAATCCTCATCACCCCACATTTCAGCCAGTCTGAAATTAACTATCTCAAATCTTTTGTACCCTGGCATTATATATTGAACGTTGCGAAGTTCCAGGAGCTGACACCTAAAATGTTTAGCAAACCTTGATATGGGAATTGACTCCATTAGAAAGGTAGGATGAATGGCTGTCCTGTTTAAATTTACTGTTACATATGTATACAAACTTTAAGGATCCTCTGCGGTTGCCAATACTTCTTTATAGTTTACTTTTCTGCCAGATGCAGACCTATAGCATCTGTTAAGGAGACACATTCTGTGTGGCGCAGGACACTATGTTTAGACAGAGATTTTGATAATTGGATACCATGTTTGCTATGATGGTTTTTCTTTCTTGTTTATTTTGAAACCAATGAAATTGGTTGACTTTATATGTTATTACTTTGGATTGCATTACTACTTTGATTTTGGCTTCTTTTCCCTGCCAGCAGGGTTATCAATTGTGATAGCAAGCTAAGTAATAATTATTGGGATTTTTAAGAGCTATTAAACTGTTAGTGTCTGCCAAAAGTTACCACGCAGTGGTATCTTAGATACCAGAGCCATTTGACTGCACTTAGCATAGTACGTCTCCCTGGGATTTTATGATGTGGTAACAGTTGGCAATTTGTAACTTACTGATAGTGACAATTGGGAGTATGAAACCATGAGTCCATTTAGCAACAGCATGCCTGCTACACGTTATTCCAGAAATATGAAATGAACACAGCTGTGCACTGGTAAACAATTCTTAAACACAATTAAAAATGTGGAAGGTGACTTCTAAGAAAAAAATTTAGCTGTTAATAAAAAATAATGGCAGGGTTATATTTTGTGCAGCTTGAAAACTATTGCTTTCAAGAATATTTGAGACTATGTACCAGTTAAGATCTTCATTATAAGCATGATTGTAGGAATAGGTTTTAATTGATAATTCACATTGCAAAAAATTAAATTTTGGTCATCAAGAAAATCATCAGAAGCCTCAGAGAAATCCTTCAAATAATTTTGTCTCAGAAAAAATGATATAATTTTAAAAATACTAGAGTAGTCTGGACATTTTGAAAATTACAATAATTACATATTATGTATATATTTCATAGGCGTATTTTGACCTTTATTATAAAGATGAATTAGATTTACACTTCCATTTTGGTACTATTAATAAAACAGTACTGTTGTGGTAGTTACAGAGTGCACTTCAAGTACAGAAAAAATTCACCTTCAGAAGTAGTACAGAGCTGAAAAGAACAAACATAAAAGAACAGGCTTGATAGAATAGGATGGTTTCATTTGGAAAGTACCTACAGTGATTATCTAGTCCAACTGCCTTACCACTTTCAGGGATGACTAAATGTTATTAGCAATAATTAATTAATAAGTTGCAGCAATTAATTAGTAATTAATGATATTAAATAATTTTATAGAGGGCATTGTTCAAATGTTCAAACATTGAATTAATTTGCTAAATTCATTTTACCAATACAAAGAGGATTTTTTTTCTTTCTATACACTTGTACTGGGTCTGACTGAGGTAGTTCACAGCCCTCACAGTGCAGTGCTTTGCAGTGGTAGCTGGAAAAGCGTGGATAACACAGCAGTGTTTCAGCTACTGCCAAGCAGTGCTGTCCCTCTGACATTCCTTTGCCCATCAAGGGAAGTGGGCAAGGTCCTGGGAGGGGACACTACCAGGCCAGCTGACCCAAATTAACCAAAGGGATATTCCATACTGTGTGATGTCAGCTCAGGTATAAAAGCTAAGGGAGAAAGGCAGAAGAGGGAACGTTCATGATTCGTCCATATTTGCCTTCTGGAGAAACCACTACAGGTGCTGAGGCCCTGCTTCCCAGGAAGTGTCCAACATCACTTGCTGATGGGAAGTAGAGATTGACTTTTCCCTTTGCTTATGCATGCACAAAACTTTCTGGTTTTTCTTTCTCTTACTGTAATATACCGCCTTATCACACCCTCTGTTTTTTCTCCGTCTTATTCTCTCCTCTGTCCCACTGGGAAAGGGAGTGATAGAATGGCTTAGTCGGCAGCTTCCACCCAGCCAAGGTCAAACCATTACAGTAATTTTGGCACCCAAACAGGGACAGTCAGAAACATTTTGGAGGAGGAAAAAGAGACCTGCACCTGCCAGAAAAAGACAATGATGTTAACTGAGACATCATTCTTCTGTGAGACTGTGGGGTTCCTTTCCACAGGAGACAGTTCTCCAGAAAACTCTCCAGTGTAGTGCCAATCTCACAAACAGCAGTCCTCCCAAAACTGCTGCAATGTGAGTCCCCGCCACTGGCACACAGTTCTTCCAAAACTGCTGTGGCCTGGGTCTCTCTTTCCATGAGGTGCAGCCCTCCAAGGACAGCCTACTCCAGCTTGGAAGCAGAGGCCCCCTCTCTCCACCAGGACTCTCACTGGATCACAGCCTCCTCCAAGAATTCACCCACTCTGGCACCTCCCCCATGGGCTGTGGGTGGATCTCTGCATTCCCCATGGGATCCCCATGGGCTGCAGGGGCACAGCTGCTTCACTATGGTCTTCACCATGGCCTGCAGAGGAATCTCGGCTCTGGCGCCTGGAGCACCTTCTCCCCCTCCTTCTCCACTGACCTTGGTGTCTCCATGTTGTTCTGCTCATGTGTTCTCACCTCCTTCTCTTGTCTGGTTGGAAGCAAAACTGTGCCACCACCTTTGTCCTGATTTCTTCTTAAATCTGAGGCATTACCAACATCTCTCATTGGCCCATTTTTGGCCATCAGGGATTGGCTCTGCTGGACATCGCGAAATGTTCCAGCTGCTCGTCACAGAAGCCACCTCCGTGGCCCCCTGCTACCAAAAACTAGGCTGTGCAAAACCAACACAACACCTAATGCTACCTTATGTAATTAGATTTGGTTTGAACAAATAGGAATTGAAATCTTTTCTTTAAAGCATCAAGGAGCAAAAGGATGCCAGCAGTGCAGTCCCTTTGCCTTCTGGAAGGCTTCAAGAGTTGGAGCTATTATGGAGTAAGTGAGAAATCATGGATTTCATCCGAGTATCTGGATTTGAAAGATCAGTTATTTTGTCACGCTAGGGTTATAAATATTGCATCAATATACATATAAATAATAATCTAAACATATGTATAAAATATATAATCTATAGTATAATGATATTTACACAGACGTTTCTTTTCTGCCTGCTTCTGCTCAGTCCCCTCTGGCTGGTACCTTACAGTGCTCTTTGGGAGATTTCTGAATGTGAAAAATTCGAGAGGGGACATAGTAAGAGGCTGGAGCTGGTGAGAACGTGGGAGATAACATTAAACCACTAAGAGCAGAATGACCTCAGCCAGGTTTCATTTTTTATCACATAAGCAGAATTGTGTTAAATATGTAAGCAAAGATTTCTGCAAAATCAGAAGGAGGGAGAATCAGCCAACTGCACAGATGAACTCATGGGCTGTCATAGCATTTAGAATAAACCCAAATTACTACAAGTCAAAGTTATGCAGGGAGTGCACTAAGATTAGTATTGATATGTTTATGAAATAATATTAACTGCCTATTTTTTAAAAATCAATCTGAACTGATAAATTTGAGGATTTTTCTTTGGGGTTTGAAACAAGAAGAGCAGTCCTTCATGTAATTTCTTACAATATTTAAACACATAGAGTACGACTATGACTATAATGTCAAAGTGCAGGCAGTATAAAGCTGCAGGCAAGACAAAGCACAAGTAGATTAATTCATTTTTGTATTCTCCTGCATTTTTTAATCATTTGTAAAGGACAGGGTGTATTCTAGCCTATGTTAGACTTTCTAGGTTGCCTGAATCCACTACCCTGCAGAATCCCAAAGTCATGATTAATTACCAGAACTTTCACAAGGGTTACTATTGCAAATATCGTCATGCAACCAAACATTCTGGAAGAGTCCGGGAAAAGCAACCTGCTGCTTTCTCCTTCATTTGCTTATGGGACAATTCCCCCAGAGACAAGACAGACTTTCTAGGGATTCATTTCTACCAATCCAGAAATTAAGGAACAAGGATCACTGTTCACCCACCTTGCAGAGAACTTTACAAATCACATGTGAAAATAATGTCAGTTTAGTATGAACATTTTTGAAAGTCTGATATGGCAGCATACTGCATTTTATTTCCATCTAGTTATTTTTCTGCTTTGGATTGCTTATATAAAATCTGTTCAAGGTCACATATATTTGGCAAGCACAGTGAACACTTCATTAAATTCATCCACTACAGAGTACAACATAAAATTGGGATTATTTTGCACTACTAAGTAGCTTTTTTAGGAAAATGACCTGAACGATTTTAGGTCAAAGTTGAAAGTATCAGAAAATGATGGCTTACTAAGCATTCTGGTCACACGGACTCTTCCATTTTGGATAACCTCAAAAAACTTGCCACGTATACCTGAACATATTCTGCGAAGGAAAAAATTCATGCTGCATTAGTGAATATTGTGTTTCCTTAGGCCAAGCAGACCATATTCATATATATATATATGATGATTCTACTAAAACTTATTTTTAGAATTCATGTTATAAGCCACTCAAGTAATATTTTTTTTTATTAAAATACTGATATATTTTTAAACATATGGAAATGAATCATGTTTCTACAGTGAAAACTGGACAGTGAAAGAGGGACATCTGAAAGAAGAAGCACAGATAAAGAGAAAAAAATAATCAGGGAGGAGTGCTTTAAGTTAGGTCTTTGTGTTACTTCTAAAGAGGGAGGTAAGCGCCATGTCAGGGATTTAAATGCCTACTCTTTCCATATAAGGTGTCTGGAATGCAGAGCCCTGGGTCAGAATCACAGGATCCATACACAATACACAGAAAAGTTTATATGTGACAGAACTATCCGCAGAGAAATGAGGCTGCTGAAAGGGGATCTGCTTTCAGCCATCCAGCAGGGACATGCTGATGACAGGATAGGGTCTTAACTGTTGTCCATCTTTATATAAGCTTACTTGTCTAATGGTTGCATCTCCTTCTGATGCCTCTTTCAAAGGAATGCAGCTGAGCTTTTTCTTTTTTTTCTGAAACCTCAGATGGACCTACCCACTCTAAACACAGCAGGCAGTGAGTGGCAGTGATAGCTTTGCAGAGCTTGTACATTATACTTTACCAGTTGAAACACTATCCCAAAATAGGTGAGATCTAAGTTCATTTCCCCTTTCTGTTAGAAAGAATTGAACCCAACATTTCTCAGTGCCCTCCCCAGCAGGCTGCCCATAACTGCAGCATAGTGAGTCAGCAGCTCTCTTCAGAGCTGTTGAGCTCTGCAGAGAAGTATGCACAACTTTCCCAGAAAAAGAGGGAAACTGAAAATAGTGACAACTTTGTTCAAAAGTTATAGAAGGCACCCAGGAAGAGCCAGAATCTAGATGCTGCTGTTAGGTGTGTTTGGCCCACATTTTACTCAAAGATTGCTTCAAATGACTTCCATGAAGTTACTGAATCAATATTGAGTGCTAATTCCATTGCTTGATGCTGATGGAAGAAAATTTTGGTTTTAACGAGTGTTGTTATAAATGTCAGCAAATAAATTATTAAATACTTGTATGAGAAACTAAACAAATAACTTTGTTGTTTTTTCTAGAGGGATCTGCACAGCTGTAACTTGGGTCAGTGTGCCTTTCTGACACAATGCACCACTGCCTCTTTGATGATACTTTGAGCAGTTCGTGACATTCTGTCATTACCAAACTTATCTAAAGAGGCAAGTACAGTATGTTGGTGATATTGTACCACATAGCATAGGCAAAGTAAAGGAAAAATCAATAATATGTTCTTACACTACTTTTAAAAAAACTTTATTCTTCAATCCTTTCACAAAATCTAGTAGCACTGCATATATTTATATAATGTAGGAAGAACAGAAATCCCAAAGCACATTCCAATTATGAATATATTATTTATATTTTATGGGAAAAAAGATTTATTTCTGCAAGCACATTGTTTTCTTTTATCTGTGTGCTTCCTTTAATCCTGTCAATAACTCGGTGTGCAGCTGGTTTCTGCTCATAGATTTTTTTAGAAGATAATAGAAATAAGTATGCACAGTAGATAGAACTATTCATGGGTAACATAAAAATGCCTGCTGTTCATCAAGATTTCTGCTTGCTAGCTAACTGGAAAAATTCGGCATGATTTTTTCTAGCATTTTCAACTAAAATATTGTAATATATTAGCAAAAAACCCCAAACTTCTTAGTTAAAGATATAATAAAATGAGAGATTTACATTTATGTTCTAAGGTGCACAAAATGTGTACTTATTATTTATGCCTTGAAGGAGTATTTTAATATCTGTATAATTTAAGTATTAAATTGTTCAGCATGTTGCAATATCTATCATGATACTAACCAAATTAAAATGTTTTGGGGCAGGAAAAATATCACCTAAATTTATATAGGTAATAAATGAGGAAGAAGCTGAACCGATTTGATGCACTCCAATTTTCATACATGTTATATGGTAGTTTGAAAAAAATGTCTCCTTTCTTCCTTGAAAGTTAAGAACCTCATTATAGGGTGAGCAACTTGGTTACACTTAAAGAGAAGATTATAAGTAGGTTTATTCATCAATAAGTAAATTCATCAGCTGTAAGAAAAACTGTGAATATTTTTTTCACTTTACCAGTCAAGGCAGAATAATTTGCCAATGTCATTTCCCTATATTTCTGTGCTGTTTTTGGACAATTGTATCTCTCTCCTTGTGTATTTAGATCCCTTTCCCTGTATAATACCAGAAGAAGGATCACATCGCAAATGGGAAGGAGATAAATCTGCTTAAATATATGTCTGGCTGCATTCCATCCATGCAGCTTCTCAAATGTCTGAAGTAGTAAATACCAGGCTGGGATGCATACAAAGTTATCTAATGATCCAGTTTTATAGCAGCTATATATACTGAAATCCCACTCAGATGAGTGTGTCTGGCTAGGGCCTCCCCAGATGGCCCTTTTGGGATTCAAATTCACCTCTGTTTTTTTGGTTTCTTTTTTTTTTTTTAGAATTGCACACTAGAAAATCTGGGACATTTGGCTTGAGGATTGTTTTTCCATAAAATTAGAATACTTCTCAAAGTCACAATACCCTCCAATTCATGGTTCCTGTAAAATATTCTCTTATTGCAGACATTGCAAAGCTTTACGGTGTTTCTTTTTTTATTAAAAATTCTGAGCAACAAACTAATAGGTTTCAGAGTAACATACTGACAGTGTCTCAAGGGCAAACATCCTACTGTCTTATAACATGAAATCAAATATGCTTATGAAAAACATCCTATGGATCATAGAAAAATACCTCGGAAGCCAGAAGTCCCTACCAACTCTGTGCTCCATCATATAGGTCTGAAGAGAGGACTAACTTTGTCATGGTGAATATGATGTGGGTGACCAGAAACTGACCTTGAAAATATAAAGTGTAATGATTTCTTGCTCTCTGAAGGTTTATCTACCACAATACTGTTGGCTTACTGTGTTTATAAATGAGCCATTACCAATAAGTGATGTGGGGTTTTGCTAAGTTATAGGCCAGTAAATATGCCAATTAAATGTAATTCAATAAAATTTAACTGTGCAATGTGTGTCTATTATTTTGAAAACCATAATAAATTTTTAGATAGAGTGAAGCTTAGAGTAGAAAGCAATGAAACTACCTGCACTGGTTCTCTGATATTTGGAGAAAAAAGAATTGCAAGATTGTGACATTAAACACAGAGGAAGTTGAAATTTGTAGTGTTGTTAAATTTAAAATTTAAGCTAATAGCACAGAATGGAACTGATTAAGCAAACTCCAAATTTGACACTGAAGTTTGCAATCATATTTCAACAATGTTAGCATGACCAGGTGCATATATGGCCATCTGTTCCTAAATGTGAAGATTCTTTGGGTCACTTAGGTTTCAAAATCACAGTAATGAACTTATTAAACTTTAAAAATACTATGTACACATGGTAGTGACAACACTGAAGGATTTATTGCTATATAAATTTCAGCCCGAACTGCTGTACCCTTTTATTTAGAAATACATTCTAAGTATACATTTTAAGAACATTAAGAAATACATTCTAAGCAGTAATTTTCTTTGTGTGGAATTGGTCATTTGCCAGACAACTTTGATTTTGACTCCCAAGTGAATTTTCCTGTATGTGATACATGTTTGCTAAGGAGAAGCATTGGTCCAAAAGCTCCAACTATTACAATGGATTGGTTTGTCTAGATCCCAGCTGCAACTCAAATTTTGAAAAAGATAACCTAGTTTGTAAATCCTTTGCTATTGAAAACTCTTTATATCTGCTTGCTATTTTTTGTTTATTATCATATGAAATCAATAGTTTAACTTAGGAACATAACAATTTTTAAATTTTTTTTCTAAAAAACTTTCAAATCTGTAATTTGAATAATTTTTTTTTGCCCTGAAAAATCAAGTCTGGGTTTGAAGTTGTATAACTGGTTTTGAAGATATTTCAGGTTTCAACCTGAAATACCTGAGATATTTCAGGTTTCAACCTCAGAGTTTGATGAACATATTTTTCCTTAAATTAATACTGTAGAAAACTATTTTTAGTAAAATATTTATTATTTGTATTTTATTACCAATTATTTATTTTGAAAAATCAGTAATTTTAATCACAGAAAGCTGTGTGAATGGATATGATCATGTTCTCTAGTTTCTCTGAATATGGGAATTCTTTCCTTTATATTCACTGTAGGCACATAAGAGTTTAGTTTAACATTAATTTCTTCATAACAAGGTTGAATGATCAATTCAGGAAAAAAAAAAAGGTGGGTAAATATGTGATGTTAAAAAAAAATACATAAATAAAATGAAAAGATAACTTTAATTTTTTATTTTGAAGATTCCAGATCCAAGCTGAAAAAATTAATAATTGTCTCATTTTCTTTAAGGTTATCAATAAGAAAAATTTTGCAGAATTTGGCATTAAATTTAAGACAGCTATAAGAAACATGGGGAGGAAAAAAACTTGTATAGTATGCCACGTGTGATATAAGCACCTTGAGAAACAAAACAAATCAAAGTATTGGAAAAATCCTAAAAGAGAATGATTTCCAATCATGGGAAAAGTTATTACCACCTACATTTGTGATTCCACTTGCCAGCTAAATAGATTTCCATGTGTTTTTTGTAGATAAGCAAATATTATCAGTAAAAATCAAAAATGTTTGTTAACTGGTCAGACCAAAAGCACAAATTATGTAAATTCAGGTGATGTCTAAATTCCCAAATAAATGACAGTAACATCAAAAATAAGAAATAGACTCTGCCACTATAGACTGTATTTATAACCTACACCATACATTCAAGGCCAGATCCTGTACAATATACAATTACAGGTAGCATTTTATTCCATCAGTTCTCCAGCGTGAGGGCTATTGATTGTGTTAAGAAAAAGCTTTGTATCTTGACTGCCAGACCACTTCTAATAAGTTTTTCTTTGCTTTGCTTTCCTTAATTCAGTTTGAGCTACATACATCAAGAAAACCAGGAGCAGAGGTTTTATGACTGGTTTATAAACGTCTGAAATTATAGAGTTGTTATAGAAGAAAGAGTAATACAATACATGTTTCAGTACCATGAGCTGAGCTATTACAATAAATACTTGAAAATTTTCAGCTATTATTGCTACAGCTTGGAAATGCACTTTCATAGTTTCATAAATTATGGTATAATTTTTGCATATTAATTGTTGTAAAATGGGTTACAATGTATGTTCTAATAACAAAACACTCCTAAAGAATGTAATTGCACTTTAATAAAACCCAATTCTTTTTATGCTGTCATAAATGCATCAATTTTAAACTTTTCACAGATTTATAGTATGGACTTGCAATAATAAAATGACCACACACATCATTAAAAAAACTTCCTAAGCTAAATATAGTTTCAGTTTTTTCAAGTATCATTCTGAAAAACTAGAATTTCTAATATACATGGGAAATACATTCCAAATACAGTTCCTAGAATATAATAAAAATGTGTTTATGTGTTTGAAAGAAGGTTTTTCATGTGTTACTCATACATTGTAACAAAGCTGCCCAGTCCTGGAAGCAGCTTTGAACTAGAATGATCCTTAAATTCGAAGTCTGACTTCTCAGTTATCCTCAGAGGCAGGCTGAATTTATTCTCTTTTTAATATGCAGTCCCTAATTCAGTTAATTATAAAGTTTTTCTTTAGAGCTCATGATGCTGCATTCTCCTGGGATGCCTTTGTAACCATCTTTGGTGTATGACCTTCTCTCCCAGGGTGGGATCTGCCAAAGATCAGTGAGTCAGTGGGGACAGAGATGTTTCACTGAGGTAGACAAGGTCATTTTAGTGTGGTTTGGAGCCTGGGTTCGAAGTGCATGGAATGCCAGAGCCTACCTGCTCAGAGGCCTCAGGAGAAACAGGCTGCTGCTGTGTTTTTGTGTGCTACAGACAGGAATGCACTTGGAACCACGTGCACATAGCAGGGAAGGTTCTGACAAGACTGCCTATTACTGGAAAATGAAAAAAAAATCTGAGCTCCCTTTTCCCTTTTTGTGTAATGAATTTGTACTAAATTGCATTGCACACTGCAGTCTAAATTTTTCCAATGCTAGGAAAGAGAAGTCTAATAAGTCACACTACCAAAGTACTTCTTATTTTATTTATTTTATTTGCTATTTCTTTTAATGTTATGTAGTCAGAAATTGAGTAGCCTTCTAACAACTAAAATCAGGTCAATTTAACAAGGCCCATGATCTCTTCACAGTAC
>VYZP01013296.1:0-38991 GCA_013400635.1 Hypocryptadius cinnamomeus
ACAAAATCTTGTGACTGTCTGCTGACCAACAATCTGGACACACCCTTGGCCCTGATAGGCCAAGGAAACAAAACCCCTTCACTTTGGGTAAACAATCTCCATATTGCACTCTACTTTGGCACAACACAGGAGCAGCAAACGAGATAAGAATTGTTTTGATCATTCTCTTTTCTGCTTCTCTCACTGCTTCTCTCAGGTTCAGAGAATGTGAATCCCACAAGACTGTTTCTTTTCTACACAGGGGGTTCAAACAAGTGGGTTAAGATTTAATCACAGGAATAGCCAAGTATATTTCATGCATTTACTCCTGCAAGTTCACTCTAGAGCCAGAAGCAACAAAAAGCTGCTTCTCTTAAGCAAAAAATAAGTTTTCACCTCCCTAAATGCTTTTTCTCAGATTTAGCAATTAATCCAGTGTTCACTAGGATAAGATCCCAGTAGATCCAGTAACCACTGACTCATTGCTATCCAGCTGCCTCCCCAAAGAAGTCAGACCTTTCTGCAAAGAGACATAAATGAAGTAACCAAGACCTCACTGTAGCAGCCAGAACACACAGTGTGCAAGAAGCAGGCTAGGGCAGCTGATCAAAGCACATCACTAAGCGTAAGTGATCATGTGCTGAAGTCTTGAATAACAATTACCAATATGAAAATCATGGGAAAAAATACCCAAAAAGGCCTTAAAAGTGGTGGCGGAACAACGCAGTGTTGTGTTGTGCACCCCATTACATTGTTCAAGTGTAGGTTGGTAGATTTTCTTACAATAACAGATGACATAAAAATTTCATCTTTAGCCAAACCATGCTCAATAAACTGAAGTTCAATTTTGAACACTTGCAATTCATCCATCACTGAAATGAAGTCATTAGTGCCAATGAGGATCAACGTCCAAACAAGGCAAAGCACCACGATACAGCAGCGTGCCACAGAACACAGGGATATAAATACTGCATGCAGGTAGGAAAACAGGAGTGTGTTTTATATATGCTCAACACGGCTACCTCAATCAGTAGCCAGGAGGAGGATGCAGCAAAAGTCCCTGTTCTTACAAGTAATGCCATAAGCTGTCAGTGCCAAAGACCCTGGCTGTGCCTCACACAGACACCAGACACTGAGTCCTTTCTGCCATGAGGGAGAATTAGAAGCTTCTGAATGGGAAGAGTGCCCTTGTTAGGCACCAAAGCCAGTGTATATTGCCCTGGGAACCTTCTTTTGTCTTGCCACAGGGATTTGATCAGGTCACAACCTGAGCTGTCACAGCACCAGTCAGTTCCAGCTCAGATTTTCTGTGCCACAAATGCTCTAACCCTGTCATTGTTGATTACCATCTTTATATAATGGCAGAAATATGCATATATTTTTCATATTTGGAGACATTAATTCTAAAATGAGTCATCAAATAGTTTATGGCCAAAATAAAAATGTTAGAGCCAATAACACAGAAGGTGTAAAAGAAACACCTATCCTACTCTAACTGTTACTCATCTTTAGAGATCACTTTTAAGCAAAGTTCATTCATGACATTTCATAGTCAGGACCTCTGTGCAAGCATTCACATGCTTACCTCGAAGTCAGGAGTCAATTTGTATCAGACCAAGCACTGACACTGCAGTGAAATATTAGAAAAAATCTGCACTTTACCTTCCCAGGCACAACCTGCAGCCTTACTAAGCCTCTCCCAAAAATCAGAAACATTGTGTTTTTCTCTGCAGAGAAGGACACCTGACTCCAAGTCCTGCTGCTCTGAGAGCACCTCAATAACTTTGGGAAGGGGGTACAGCAAGGTCCTCTGTGGCTAGGAGAGACCTGGGTGTAGCACTCCAGCTAAGCTAAACTTTTGCCTTCCTACTGCTAACATAGAGGAAGAGAACAATATTGGGAAAGGGCAAGGACAACCTGGCATTCCCTCCCTGCTGACCAGCTGCTCATCATTCTGGACTAGTTCTGATGCCCAGCTGCTTCTCTTCCCTGGAAGCTGAGCAGCACCTGGGGCTTTTTGTCTCTCAAGTTTCAAGGTGTCCAGCACAGACCTGCCCTTGGCCCTGGTGCTTCCCACCCAGTGTGTGCCCTGCTGGGAGTAGCAGGATTAGTTCCTGCATGCCTCTGGCTGCACCAAGGCCACAGATGTGCCTGCACAGACCTCAGCACATCTCCTTTCACCAACGCCCAGCTTTGGTGAAGCTTGCAGAGACATGAAGGATATCATAATTACATTTTTTTTCTGAGTCAGAGCAGGTGAATTTCAGCTCCATACCTCACAGTCTCTCTGCTTCACTCAATTGTTCTGCACTTCCAGAATGGGCAACAAACATCTCCTATTAAGTCGAAATGGAGGCCCTAAAGAACTGCTGAAATTAGTTCTGGCCAGTCTGAGAGGCTGTCCTTGATGTGCAGGCTTTAAGACAAAATCCTTATACCTGATACTTGACCCAAATCTCCACTTAAATGTGACTATGAGAGTGTTACTTCAGTAATGCCAGTGCCCTGAGCCTTCTGGTGGTTATTTTGAAGAAAATATATTTTTATAAATGTATATATGTGTGTATATTTCCTAATATGTCCACTTTTTCTAAGTGCTAAAAAGAGAAACTATTGAAACTCAGCTCTAACAACATGGCTATGTGAGGCCTGAAAGACAGACCCTGAATTCATATGCTGACATTTGTACCTGTAACTACAGCCAGTTAGAAGTAACAGCACACACACAAAATACCACACTGTTCTTTCATGTCACCAAAGACTCCCAGTAACCTCATTTATCTCAACTTTTATTTTACTACTCCTCTCATCCCCCCATTCACATCCACAAGTGATCTGGCATCATGCTGTTCAGTGCCTCCATTTCCCCTCTGCAATGTTGTAGTGTCCAGAGCAATCATTAGAAACCTTTGAGCTGTTGAGCAAACAAAGAGGAGTCCAATGCAAAGGCTTTCTGATGTCTTTACTCTTCAGTGGGTTTCCCTTAGCTCCAGAAAGTGAGTTTGCTTTCAGTAGTACAGATATCCCTGGCAAAGCTGCGTTTTCTGTGCTTTGCTGAACTCCTGAACACAGATGTCCCATTTGTGTTTCATTAGTACATCAGCCTCTCTGAGGCTTTCGACCTCTGCACTAGGCAATAATTACCTGGCGCAGACCCATTCCCTCACCAGCTGGCCTGGGAGCTGCTCTGCTCAGACCAGGGCTCTCTCTGCTGTCAGCCCTTTCCAGTCAACTGGACAGCTCAATTAGCAGAAAATATCAAATATGGTTGTTGTTTAAGCCCAGCCAGCGTTGTTTCTACTTGATCTGACAATGCCTCTCCAAAGGAAGATTACGCTTCCCAAGGTCTAGCCATGAGACAGCAGAGTTAAGATGTCTGACAGAGTTTGATGAGTTTAGAAGCTCTTTTGCCAGCAGTTTGGGCTGATCATGTCCTTCCCTTCCTGCAAGCAGGGCTGTAGATGCCTCCCTCTCCCAGGCCCAATGACCATTTAATTATTTGTACAAAGTGGAACAGCTCCGAGGAGAGCAAGAGGGGGCGGATGAGCCTGACTTTAGTCTGGGGCCGAGGGCACTGCCTGGGATGTAAATGGGCAGTTTGCCTCTGCTCCACGTTTTTGTCCCCTCCCACGTGGGTTTTCAGGGTGATGGGCATCATTTTGCTTTTTCAAGGGAGTTGCAGACTTGCCTCATCACAGAAATTAAAATCTTGGAGTTGGTCCCAAGCAATCTTTGCCTGCTGCACCAGAAACTACCCACCATAGCAAAGGGAAATCCCGAGCCCAAACCAGAGCATTTTTGGCTTCCCTGTCATGCTCATGGCACAGCAGCCCTCATTTTAAGGATTCTGCTACATGTACCCAGGGAACTCGTAGGACTTAGGATTAAGGATCAGTTTTTATTCAACAGTCATTATGTTTTCTGCCACAGGATAGTGTAGATTAAGAGACAGAAACAGAGGAAATGATGGACTAGCTGACACAGAGTCACAGACAAATCTACATTCCCAAGACATGTTCCCAGACAAGTTCCCATATTTTAGAGCATATGAGACTGAGCAGCACCCAAAACCAGAATGAGAACCATGGCTGAAAGGGGAAAAGGTAAACAAGAAAAAAAGCAGTGGGGCTGACTGGAGACTGCTCCAAGAGTACAGTCAGACACATCATCAATTCAGTTGAAAGGAATAACAAGGCATGGTACTTCCTGAGTTTCACAATAGCAGCACTGCAGGAAGAGTTTCTGGGTGAGCTGAAATGTTCTGGGGAATTCCTACTTCTTGTTTCACTCAGCAAATCCACTGCCATCCATAGAAGCAAAGGAAGGTTTCATGGAATTAAAATAACTGCTAAAGGAAGGCAAAAATGTAGTTCATGATGCTGATCCAACAGGAGAGCAGTACTGGAGGCCAAGTGGTCAAGTGACTTCTGCTGAGGGTTCTGCTGTGTTCAGTAGGTAATGCCACAGACTTTAAAGAAGATTTTACTTCAGCTAAAGTATCAGGAACTATCACCTTGCTCAGAGACTGCTGTGTACTCTAAATTTTAATATTGAAAAAGATGGAAGCATTCTGAAACAAAAAGTGAATCCTTTATTTATAGGAATATATGGTGTTTATGTGTCTATTCTCAAAGGCAGGAAGGTAGAAATAAGCCAGAGGAACAAGAGGGTAGAGTGAGTGATGGATAAAATGATCTAGTCAAATTAATTGAAAAATGGTAGGGTGAGATTTATAATTGAAATACTGATATTGATGACTTCAATCTGTACAGGATAAGAACAACAATAATATTTAGCAATGATGCAGCACTTTTCATCTTTAGAGCTCATTAACTAATTAATCTTCACAACACCCCTGAGAGGCAGGTAAGTATTATTATTATTAGACCATAAGAAAGATAAATCCACAACAGAAGCAGAGGAAAGTGGAATTAAGAGCTAGAAGTGACTTTGTAAGGGGGAGAGGGTGGAAAATAACTCCCTTGTTCAGTCACAGCAAGGGGCAATTCCATTACCAGACAAAGGTGGCCTTGCACAGGAAATATTCATATAGGAGATCCATCCTTTATTTCACACCAGAGCAAAAGGCACAAAAGATGAGGCAGAAACTCAATCAGTGAAGTAAAATTCATAAGGGGAAAGTAAGGTGAGTCCAAAGGCAGCAGAATGAGTTAATGCAAGCTAAGAATGGCAAAAGGCAACAAGAAACCTCGAAACCTAACACCAAAGCAGTGCTATTTCATGCTGGAACTGAGCTATTGGACTGTATTTGAGTAGGAAAAATAATAACAAGGACTGTGTTTGTAGACGCTGAAGAATTAGCAAAGGCCTTGTTGATAAAGCTAGTGATCAAACACAGGAACTTGGCTATGCTGAATGGCAGGCTGGCAGCAGGCTCCCATCACAGAAATCCCACATATTAAAATGAGATAATTCTTGACATTTAATTCTTATTCTCTCCTCTTCCGTGTGAGAGAAAATAGAAATCTTGAAGGGAAAAAAATAGGAAAAAGGCATAACAGTAATCTCCCAAAGAAGGTAGGAGCTTGTGTGGGGAATATTGGAAGAGCCCTGGATCAAACTGTCTGAGATTTGTGTGGTTTTTGTGTGTTGAGGGCCTTGTATTTTAGAAGTCAGAGCAAGCACAGATACAGTTGGAAGTAACAAAAAATGTGCATTGCATAGAAATTTTACCTGAGATCTGCCCAATTTTGGCAGTTAAAAAAACAAAAGACCAAAAAAATCGCTAAATTGTTTGACCAATTTGAAGAAGTTCTTCCTATTATTCCTCTGCACTTTTCTGTCAGTGAAATGGACATAGATCCAGATCTAACTTGAAGTTTAACTTGATGTGTTACTACAGTGTTCCTGTGTTCCTACAAATTACCAGTCATATTATTTTAAAACACAGAGATTCTCAGACTTGCAAATGGGCATTTGCTGAGGCCAGGACTTCTGTTGTGAACAAACCAGAGAGCCTGAAGACTAAGGCATGACCATAATGATAAGAGGAAATCTAACAAGAAAATAGCAGCTTTCTACACAGCTTGGCAGTATTTAGTCTGTAGGTCAAAGCAAACTGTGTGCTTGCTTAAGTTTTTCCATCAAAGCAGGAACAGAGTGTGGCTGTGATGAGGAATTCCATAATTACTTATGGAGATAGTTAGGGGAGAGACCTGGGACACTGCAGCTTCTCCTTCACATTGGCATCAGGACTGGATTTTTCCACATCCTTTTTATAGGTTTTCCCATTTTAAACCTAGATGAAGGTTTTTTGAAAATGTGGTTAACAAAAAAGGGGAAAAAAATTTGCACTTTTTTTCTCCAGAGAAAATCTTAGGCATATTTAATTGACATGCAAAACTTATTTCTTGCCACTCTACTCCATGCACACGGGGTCCACCTAAGAATTTTTAGAAAGCAAACACATCCCAAAGCAAAAAGCCTGGTTTGGACCAGAGGTACGTATAACATACAGCCTTGCAGCAGCCTGCTGGAAAAGGGAAACCCAGAGATTTTTTCCTTTAGATGTTAGAATGTAGCTCCTGCACTCCTTTAGCTTTTCCTATTTTTTTTTTTTTTTTATGAAGGAAAAAGGGAGATACTGTTTTGTTTTGAAGTGTTCCCCGTACAGAAGAAGAATCCCAGCTGGGGCCAGCGATTAGAGGCCTCCATGAAAGCTGGGGCCTTCTGCACCTCAAAGGTGTGCCACCAGGATGCCCACAGTGTGTTTTCAATCCACGTGTTTGCATGGCTGTGTCAGAGATGTTATAAACCTTGACATGTGACTTATGCAGCAATATCACAACTTCACACCGAGCCTGGTCACCCAGGGTGAGAAGCAGCACTCCTGCCCTCGAAATTGTGCTGTTTTAAAGGTTCACGGAACTCTCACCACTGCCTGCTTCTCCCGGGGCTGTCACTGTTCTGCCCTTGTTTCTTTGAAAGATAAAAGTGCTTCAAAGAAGGTTTGTGTTTTTCCTTGCAAGAGCCAGAGTGTGGAAGTGAATTTGTCATTAGGAACACTTTGGCACCCTCACTACAGGGCTGATCCCGGCAGCGTGCACAGTTGCAGCCTTGCTGTGCCATGACACCTGCAGAGCAGCTGGAATAGGTTTCTGCTACAGCAAGGAGCTGCACAACTCACAGAACATGTAATTTCCACAAAGGCTGCTTTTAAAGGGGGGAAAAAAAAAGGAAAAATACACTATGCTGTGTGCTTTGGCCATCTATGGGACACAGTTTGTCTATTCCTGAACCAAGGATGTCAAAGAAATCTTTCTGCCTTATTCTAGAATTTCCATGTTTCTTACTCATTATGAGAATGACTTTTCATTTAATAAACTCTTTTGCCCTGCAACAGAAATCTTTCTCCTAAAGAAGGAGGAGTGGGGGGAGGCATTTTCTATGCTTTTTATTGAGTAAGCCACATGTAAAAAGATCTGAATAATCTTTGGAGGAAAAAAAAAAACAGGACATGAATTTCAGAGCATGTGCTTTTGTGTTATTCAATATGACTGATAGAGAAGGATAAGGTTGAAGTTCAAGGCAAGTATGGAAAGTAATTTCTCTCTGCACAGTCACAAATAAAATGAGTCACAGCTCTATAGGATTAAATTAATTAAAGATGGATCTTGTGCTTGATGCTAGTTTGATAGAACTAGAGTTTGTAGTGGTTGTATCATGAACATAAGTGGATATCTCTAGTGGCTAGCTAGTATTTTCTTTATACTCACGAGTGTTTACTATGGCACACAAATGCTAACCGGTTTTATCACACAGTCATTATCATATCTTCTTCCCTTTCTCTCTACTCTTCAGGTGTTGCTGCTGCAAAACGATTTCATATCAATTAGGAATTCCATTTCCTTCAAGGGGCTACTGAAGGAACAGCCACCTGTAATGCATGCTGTTAGACTTCAGGTGCTCTCTTTCCTTACATCAAGATCAGTGTTTTAAAAATCCATGTTCAAAACTGCAAGCATTAGCAGAGTATTTTTCCTAGTAAAAAGAAAAAGAAAAAAATTACACTTTCCCTGGAAAATTTAGTTATTGGGACACTCAATATATGTTGCAAGAAAAATCTAAAGTGACTTTAAAAATAAAAAGTTAAAAATATATCAGACTTTTCATTCGAAGCGAAACAATGGCAGTGAAGTACACTGAAGTTTCTGCATTGCTGTTGAAAGCAAAGGAATTTAATTAAGCACAGTGTAAAGATGACAACTGCTTATCTAGGGGACAGTGATAAGAAACCAAACCCAAACAATCAACTTTCAAACTATTTTTAGGGGGAGACCTCTAGTTTCTGTGTAATTTCATGGAAAAAAATGATGTTTTTTCTTCACATACATAAAAAAATCCATTTGAGAACAAGCATTCCAAGTGTACCTTAGTACCAGTTCCTAAGTTACATTAAGGGGATCTGGCATTTGGAAGGTTAATTTTCTTATCAAAACTATACAAAATCCTAATTTTGCAGAGTAGCAATTTGGAAAAAAAATCAGCAATGGGAAAATGTTGGTTATGCAGCACTAGACATTCAGTACTCAGGGGATCAATTATAAAAACACTCATTCAGCTATTTCTATTCAAATGAACACCTGAAGAGGAGGTCTCAATGGTTTTAAAAGTGTGTGGATATTAGTGGATAAATGTTAGTCCAATAAAAGAGATCATCATCTGCTATTTGTGTGCATTTAAGTTGACACTAAAAAGATCTTTGTGGAATATTGCTGCTTCTTTTTCTTTTTGTGTGTGTGCATCTTTTATCTCATATTCCCTTAACACTTTGTGAACTGAAGAAAATAGACCAAATGAGCTGTTCTTTAAGATTAAAGGGGTAGCATTTAGTTGAACACACCTGAATGTGGAAGGAGTCTATTTTCCTCACACTTATGAATATGTAATGATGTGCTTGGAGGCACAGTCACGAACCCCTAATAAGAATGCACGAGTCTGTGTTTGAAAACAGACATTTGCATTTGCCCTCTGGTCACAGTACATGGGTCATTCTTATTCAAAAATTTATTTGCTTTATTTTTCTATTCCCCCTCCCTTTCCTGCCCACCTCAAAATATTTTTTCATTTCTAGGTTTTGTTTAGAGAAAAATTAAAAAGGGAGGGCTAAATCCCTCCAGAATGGTCAGGATTCAATTAGAGTGAGCTTACTCAGTGATATATACATTTATTTGTGCAACTGAAAAACTCCATTGTCTGCTTTGAGGAAGGAGTATTTTTCAGTCTCACAAATACGTTTGCTTTAGCAATAGATTTTGGCAGGATTTGGGAAGAAACAAAAAAAAAGAAATCCCACATAGGTGCATAACACAACATTACAAAAAGTGAAAACTGGGAATAAGGTAATAGAAATAAAGTGATCTAGACAAGGGATATACTTCATAAATTGCATAAATACTTCAGGAAAGCTACCGCCAAGAAAGAAACAACAAAGCATCGTAATACAGGGAGCAATCAATGTCATGCACCAGGCTACCAGGGTTGAAGGCATGGTATCCAGGAGGGGAAGAACAGGCTGTGGAGATTGGTACTTAATGAGAATATTGTATTTCTCTTAAAATTTCGTTTAAAAAGCTACTGAGGAGCTACTCCAAAACACACTCAGAATTGTTGTGGGGTTTTTGCTGCTTTCTGAACAATACAGTAGCTTCAAATTAGGCACCAAAGAAGACTTTGCTAGGAGTTTATAACTGCCTTTCTTCAGTTCTTTCTCACTCTTTTTTTCTCCAGAGAAAAGCAAAAAAAAGGAAAACTAACAAAAAAGAGAGAGTAAACTTGCAGCACTTTATTCATCATCTGAATAAAAATGCTGGAAGAATCAGGCCTGTTTGCTCAGAAACAAAAAAAAAACCAAAAAGAAATAAATGGACAAAAAATCACAAAGAAGTCCAAGCAAATTCATTTGCAGAGAACGGAATTACTGAGCTACTGCAAATCGCAGTAAACAATTTCAGCTGCTGGCTATATGAAAGATTTCATCTTCACTTTGCAAAGGGACAGAGCAGTTAAACACCCATCCTAAAGCACGGAAGGAATTGCAAGCGTTCGGAGCAGAAGTTGTGAGTGTAATTTGCAGAGGTGTTTGAGCTCGCTGCTGCCGAGCCGGCTCCTGGTGGGTGCCCGGGGCAGCGATGCCCTCCCGCCGTAGCTGTCCAGGGCCCCTCAGTGCTCACACCGACCCTCGCACAGAGCCGGAGCCGATCACACCTCACTGCACATTTTCTAGTTTTTACATTGCTGTTAAAAGTGTGACTTCGGTAAGAAAAGCCGGCCTATTGTGGCTGCAGCCGCAGCCGCCGAGCAGCCCATTATTTGAGATGTAACAGTGACACCTGCAGCTGAGCCCCGCACACTGACACAAACATCTCCCCCAGAGAAACAGAGCCTGCTTTCCAACCGCACACATCTCCTGCTTAATTATCCTCGTGTACCTCAAATTTGCCTCTCCCACTGGCAGCACAATCAGCTTGCACACCAGCATGAATCAGCTTTTCCATTGCGAAAGCAAGGAGCCTGCCATAAAGGATATAAATAGCCCACAAAATCTTCCTTGAGCTGCTTGGTGGGAGTAGGGCTGCCCATGAATACACACACACACACAGATCTCTCCTCCACAAACAGGTGCTTCAGGAGAACCACCTGCATGTCTGAAAGGCTCACCTCCATGTTGCAAAGATTTAATCACTTTTCTGTTAATTGCAATATAAAACTTTCCATTTGATACGAATAAAGACCAGATAACCCAGCACTTTGGATGAATCCCCTTCACCTTCACTGCTCCCTGCTTGGTTTTGGTTACCTCCTGGTGAGCATCTGAAAAATGGTCATTCTGTGTCCCTCCACTCCCAGATAATCCATGAGTTTTCACAGTTTCACCATTATTTAAAGCACTTTGTTTTGTTCTGTTTGTTTGCTTGCTTTAAGAGAAGCAATGTTGTACTTTAACTGCTACTCTGAAGGCTACTTTGAGAGGCCTGACTCTCCCGTTGAAAGAAATAATATGTAAAGTTCTATAGTTCATTTTTTTCATTTCCACTATTCTCACAATTTACTGCTTCTTCACCTTCCTTCAGTATACTAGAAAACAAGCTCCTCTTTCTCTCTTAAAACCAGAAACTACAAGGCCTTCTTTGCTGTAAGATGATTTTTTGTATCCCCAAATCTTTTGACCCAGTACAACAGTTTCTAACCAAGATCAGTACTGGTATTTCATACAAGCACAATATGAATTTGGTTTTAATTTACAACTCTTGGAGATACTTCTTTTGTCATGTAAGCTTTTAGGCCTCAGATATAAACATGTGTTCACTTGAAAAAAAGATTTCTTTATAACTTTTGTCAATATTCTGCTGATTGCTAGTTCAGTACCAGATGTGCTATGCTTAATGGTGCATATACAAGAAGCATTCCCTAATCCCTAAATGAACTTCTTATCTCTAAATATATACAGGATAAGCTATCTAAACTCAATTTAGCAACTATGCTATTAAATCTACCAGAACCAAAGAGTGAAAGAATATTGTCAAAGCCAAGTGCCTGTTAGCAAAAAACAAAAAAAATCCTCCTGAAACAAAACATGGCTAACCATAGATCCAAATCAATCAGACATAGATTAATTTCTCCTATCAGGGCATCTTGAACCCCCACATCTTCATTTCACAAGTGCATACACCCAGTTTTAAATGCCTCCCATTTTGTTACCACCACACTCTGTCAGTCACAATTTGCTGCACAGAAATGAGTTGTCATCAGATCAGACTTTTTAACTGCATATGAATGCAGATGGATCCATTATGGGATTTAAGAGAAGTGCACCAAAAAAAAAAAAAATAAAGTGTCATCTGCTGGCTGGATTACAGCACCTGGATTGCAACAACAATTCCCTTTGTGATCCTGGGACACAGGTTGATACAGCACCTGGATACCTTCATTGATGAAACCACAGCATTTTCACCTTCATTCACAGCCAGGCACTCCAGCCTGGCACATCAACTCCTCAGCAATAACCCCTTTTGCCCCTGGACTGTGCAGAGGGGAAGGCAGGGGATGCTGGGGACAAGAGGGAAAAATGCCCATTTATAGTTCTGATGACCCTGACACCCCTAATTTAATGATTTCCTGACCCCAAAAAACCTGGACATTTCTATTTTATTCCACACAAGATTTCTTAAAATAGTTCACTATCTGTGAAGGCAACAAAAGCAAGAAACTACACAGGAAGCAAGAAGGGGCAAGTTACACTCAGGCCCACAAAAGAGATGACTACTGGTGTTTTCTGCCTATTGGATGTCATATGCTGTGGTGGATAACTCCATGACAGTCCACAAGGTTCTCTTCTACTTTCCCTGCACTATGTTAACCCCTCTTATTTCACCTTCCCTCAGCATGAAGGGTGACCAGTACCAGTTGTATACAAGAGACCTTAAAAATCCACTTTTTCAACCTTTGGGACTGAAAAGGAGCACAAGAACTTTAAGGTTTGCAGAGTTTGGTCTAAAGTACAACAAAATGTTACGCAAAATGGTTGTCTGTCTTCTCAGAAAAAGTTAACACCTTTCCAGGTGCAACAGAACAACATTCTGATCTGCAAGAACAGAATCCCACAGCAGTACAAGAGGAGAGTTCTGGGTTGGAATCAGAGAAATGGATGGAAGTTGTCACAGAGGTGCACATTCAGTATGCATTTTGTGGCATCTGCCTATGTTTTCCTCCGCTTTTGTTCATGTTATTGTCTTATTACCTTGGGAAAAGTGTTACAAAATCACCACATCTGAAAAAAAAAAAAAAAAGAAAAAAAGAAAAAAAGAAAAAGAAAGAAAGAAAGAAAGAAAGAAAAGGGAAGGGTGAAAAAAACCAGGGGGAAAAAACCAAGGAAAAATATAATTTTAAAAGAAAAGGCTATGCATATGCAAAGTTGATTCAAATGCTTTCAGATTGCGCCATAGAAAAGCTGTGGCCTAGTTTTGGAAATACATATTTCACTTTATTTTGCACACAGCTGGGTTTATATTGGCACTCACACTAATATGCAAAATGCAGTATCTTATATTCATGAATGACTCTTTATAAAATGCCAGGAGGGCACCTGCTTTCTTTTCTTTAAGTCTATATCATGACAAAGAAGCAGCCTGTATAAATGGCCAGCTTCCAGCTCTGACCACAGCCTGGAGGGATTTATGCCAGCTGTACACAGGTTTGGAAGTAAACAACATGCCCCGGTCAAAAGGAGTTCCTTACACTCCACGGAAAGAGACTGCTAATGAGATGCAACGGACTGAAGGAGGGAGCAGCCCTGGCTGTGCAGGGAGCTCTCACAAACAAGCCCATGAGCTCTCAGATGTGCTGCATCCTGGTCCTCTCCACGGTGCAAGGCCAGTATCTTATGTGCATCATCCAGTCCCTGCAGCAGTGCTGCAGGCAAACACTTTCCCATTCCGGTGGTTCTCAGGGCTCAGGCTCAGTAAGTGCCAGAGCGTTCAGCAAACTAATACAATGTACCCTGGCCAGCAGGAGGTGTTGGCATTTCTTTCTTTTCAAATAAATGCATCATGTGTCAGTGGTTTAGAAGGAAGCCTGTTGAAACTACCCCTCATCTTAGGAAGTTGCTTTGTCTGCCATCCAAACCTGACAGAGTCTGTGTGCTTTGAACTTCAGATGCAAAACTCATCTGTCAGGATTTTGCCCCCAAATCAGAATAACATACATGAGACAGCTTGATAGAGATTTTTCTTTAATGTACAGTTGATTAAACATGCACTTAAGAAAAAAAATATTCTCAAATGAGATCTGGACAACAAACATTAGACAAATTTCACAGATATTTGTGCAGATAATTAGAACTTCAAATCAGAATTTTTAAAATTAGACTGATGTATACTGATATGGTCATGTTAAAAAAACAGATATTAAATTCTAGCTTAGAAACTGGAGTTGGTTAAAAATATATTAAAACCTTTTACTACACTTATTGCTACCATGTGCTTTCTGGGTCTGATTAGGATTAATTCATTTTCCTGACTAAACAAGGCCACCACAATAATTTTCACGTGCACTTCTGAGTTAAGCAAGGTACTGCAAGGTCAAATCAGCCTGAGTTTGCAGAGGATGTTATTGACCTAATAGCTTTCCATCATTACTGCACTGCACTTGATATACTGTTTGATTGCCACACCAGAAATAGCTGTGTTTTGCCACGTACCAATCGATGCACTTTGCCAAGTGTTTGAAGAAACTGAAAAGTAACAACAGACACAATGCAGCTATAATAAAACAAGCATGTGTATAATATTACATCACATTTCCTAATCAAACCTTCAAGAAAATTATATGAAGACAGAACTGGATCTGTGATCAGTTCTTCAAGAAGTAATAGTCTTTCTTCCCCTTCCCAACTCCAGACTTAAGCTATGTCCCTATTCCTGCACCAGGAATAGGCAGAACCAAAAAGCAAGAGAATCACTGACTGGAGAACAAAACTTGTTAAATTGAGCTGTGTTCACACATTTACCTTTGTCACCCAAGGCCCTGCAGCAGCCTACAAAATGCTTGTTGCCAAATGTTTTGCTATTTTCAGCAAGTATCAGAACAATTGGAGGTGTTTATTCTGGGACCACTACACTGCATACAAAGTATGAATCTTCCTGCAGAAGCTAATCTGTAACTGCTTGGAGATCTCCCTCTGCAGTCTGCACTGCAAGGTGCGAGTTTAGCAGCACAGCATCTACAATGATCTCTTCAGAAAAACAGCAGCTGAGGTAGGACACTCTCCATTAGTTCTTATTGATGCAGAAAGCAAAAAAAATTTTGATGAATTAAGTTATCACTGAATTAACTAGAAGCATTAACTATTCTTCTAATAGGAGGAAGAATCAAACCAGAGGCTACAAGTCTGACACATCCCAAAAGGACATTTCATGCACTAAAAGAATTACGAGAAATAAAGTCACTCTGCTCAAGGCAAGAGCAGTGTCCTGTGTGAAGGTAACGCTCTCACGTGCTGCACCATTTTGTACATACAGTGTTTGCATATACTGTAAACTGCAAATCAGATTTCTGCATTTTTTGAACTAGCAGCAAAAGTAGGTACATACTTTCTGTATGCAGGTGACAATGTAGTTCCAAAAAAAGCTCTGATGAGAAACAAACTCATTGCAAGTACTAAGCTTAAGGTCCTCTGAGATCTATCTCCATTTTTTTTACTTCCTCTTTCATATTCCTGCTAGTCCCATTTGTGATATGTAATGTTTTTAAAGGACTGGATAGCCTCTTGGATGCAGAGGAGCAAGTCATGAAGAGATATGTTTTACATGCCTTAAGAGATATTATAGGTAAAAACAGGAAATATTAAACACAGAGAACTATAGTTTTGAGTCGTGACTTTTTTTTATTACTATTTAATTCTTTCACTGGGCTAGTTGCACAAGGCAGATAATTGCTTTTGCAAAGATTAGCAACAATTTAGTATTGTAGAAAAGCTCTGGTCATTGTCAGAATACAAATTCCAATTAGGGTTCTGTATCTGTCTTTCTCTGTGTGGAAGTCTGGTTGTTGTTTGCATTTATCTGGGAGAATCTGATTTAACCCTAGCAATTGCAAAGGGGAGTCAGGCAGACAGCTTCCCACCCCTCAGCTCCACTGCTGAATTAGCAGGCGACCTTGCACAAAACAACTACTCTGTATCTTCATTTACTCATCTAAACCACACCTATTGTATTTATTTAGCTCACAGGGGCATCAACAGGCTTAATTAATGTTTGCAAAAAGCTTTGAGATCATCAGATGAAAGGTCCAAAATATTTTAAAGTCAATGAGAAAAAAATGGATAGGTGCCAAGAGAGTCAATTGGACAAACGGCTTCTCCTATCAGTATTGTCCATATTTCAGTTTCCAGTTTATCAGTGGAATATACACGGCTGTTTAAATAAAGTCTCACACATGTTCCACTGTGTACAGAACCAGCCACCACAATTTGGAGATCTGAAAACAGTTAGAAAGCTGTAAAAGAACACTTGGGAAGACATATATTATATTTCAACTCCAACACAAAAGAAGTCCTTTCTCCAGAGTGTTTCTGTACTCTGTAGAAAAATTCCCAGTGGCAGTTAGCAGCACATACATGGAGCTTGATTTAATATTTTTATATAACGTAATTTTTTGATCAATGGACACTGAGAAGCATCATCCCTTGACTGTTTTATGAAGAAGAGCTTGAATTTAATTTCTGCAGGCATATAACCAGTGCTTAAATAAATAAGAAACTCCCCTTTCCCCAAGGATCCTAATGCTATAGCATCTAGGTCACTGCTATTAACCTCTTCCCTAAGGATTTAGAAACAAATCCAAGATCCCAAGTAAACTCTATTCCTCAGCTGGCTGCAACCCCATCAGACAACAGTTTTCATAATTTTTCTCCTAACATGGTGATAAGCAGTTTTAGCATAGAATTGATCACAGAAGAGATCTAAGATATTGCAACAGTGTCCTATTCCAGGCAGGACCAGGCCAGCTGAAGATGGACTTGTTCAATTCATGGCATATCCCTTACCACCAACTCCAAAGCCAAGCTCATTTTTTGTATTCATAGGTCTTAAGTGCAACCTGTCTCCCAGAAACAAAGGTTTTAAACATGCTCATGTGGGAAGAGCAAGTGCTGTGTTAACCTCTCCCACAAAAGTACACCTAAAGAGGCCAAGCTTTGGATACTTGGTGGTGTCTCTTACTGAGACAGGCTAGGATAATAAGATAAAAGATGTGGATAGCAAGCAAAGCATTATTGGCAATCGTTCAGCATAGCACACATTAACATGACCTTATCCAATGAACTCCCACTAGGTTTAGTCTTTGCAGCCTCAGTTCAGTCCCCCAGGTAGAATAAAGGAGGAGGAGTTATTTCAAAATACCAGGACTACTTAGAAGAGTGCTGAAAGCAAACAACAAAAAATTGGAAGGTGTTCAGAAGATCTGAGGGAAAATGGTATCACCATAGGGCACATTCTATTTGCTAGTATAGGAGTACTGACTCCTATACTGACTTGTTTCTGGATTAAGTCAGCCAGCCTACACCTAGTTGTCAAAATGGAGGAATCCCTGTGTTACTTCCAGATTTTCCATGGTGTTGCACAGGCTAACCCTCAAAATGTGGTGGATTTGAACTTCCAATCTTTGCTTAGGCTAACATCTATATAAACCAAAGTAGTTGTGCTGCACAGTGGTGGAGCAAAGCACTGCCTTCTGCTGCTCTGACATACTACATTAGAAAACACATGGGTTGGGGTTTTCTTTTTCTTGCTTTTAATGAACAGGAAAATATAAATAGTAGGTTCTTTTTGTGTAGGTTCTTTTTCCTATGTAAACTGCATTTCAAAATTAAGTGCTCCTTAAAAAAAAAAAAACCAAAAACCTTTACATTACCATTGTGAAGTACCTAAATGCAAACAGCGAACAGACTCAGGCAATAATGCCTTCTCCAAATTTCAGACATATACTTTCATATGAAAACAACTAGAGCTTGGACAACTAGATAAATTCATAAGCTGAACATGAGAAGCCAGTCTTCCAAAGACAACAGCCTCACTGGTTCAGTTTACAAGGTGAAACAGATCGCAGATCTGCATCTGTAAGGAAAGGGTTAATAACATCTGGAGTAGGTGCCTTAAACACCGATCTGTGGTGAAAAGTTGTTGCAGAAAACATTGACCTCTGTGGGGAAACTTGCTGCAGAAACAAAGAAGCAAAATTTCAGTTTTGGCCTTCATACTTCTTGCAGCAGCCTTCCACGGCACTGTGTCATCAGACAAGCGCAAACTGTGCCAGCCAGGTCACAAACTGAACACTTGACTTCGGGCTATTTGCCTTGTCTGACCCCCAGGGCAGACCCCCAATGACCACCAAACCAAGACCAGACCATGTGACATGATGAGACCCCACCCTACCTTCAGCTCATGCTAATGAGGGAGCCTAGAAAAGCGGCCTGGGGAGTGAACTGAGCTGGACCCACCACCACAAAGGGGACCAGGGCACTGCAGGACCAACAGGACACTGCTGACCACACAGCTGACCATTTTCTGCTTGCTCTCTCTCAGTTTCTCTTCTCCCTACATGCTTATCATTACAAATAAAGTCGGTATTGTCAAGCTGGTATTTGGTCTCATTTGTACCTTAAATTGGGTAGAGGACTTTAACATCATGTCATAGCAACATCTTTAGTTTGTATTGTCAGAAGCTGAAAAAGGGAGTAGCTAAAATTTATCTTCAGATAAGTTATACTCAATATGCATCACACCAATGTATCAGTGAGCCAGAGTCTTCAGACAATGTACAAGCAAACAGAAAGAAAAGGACAGGATTAACTAGCTGATGATCAGAATGGAAAACAGAAAGCTTTTAGGAGCTAAACCTCAATTTTTCCTGGGGAAAAAACACCAAATGTGGGTGTGTATATATTAAAATACTTTTTGTTTGAAAGGCAAAATAGGATGCAGTGTGTCATCAAATAAAAACAGCAGCCAGTTGCCCAATTTTGTTGTTTTTCTCTATTGGAAGACTGCTCTAATACCATGCACAGGAAACTCTCCTCCTCCATGTTCCTTAGAACTAATTTACAGCAAGATATAAAGATGACATACCCATTACAAAACAAAGATTGGAAAACTAGTGTATGAGCTTCAAGTCGTGTATGATTCATGCGTACAGGAGAATCCAATGGAACAAAGTATCTACTATATGAAAATCCCAAGACATTCTCAAATGCTAAGTCAGTCTTTGTGAAATGTCTGATAACCTCTAATCTCATTTCTTATATAAAAAGGTTGAAGCATGGAGTCACTAGCCCTGCCAAGGTCACACATACCCAAGTCAGGATCATAATTTAGGTTTGGCTTTGCTGTGAGCCAACCTTTTAAACAAACTGCTTTGAACTACCACAGTGATGAGTTATTGTTGGGATTTGTGTGTTTGCTGACACATTATATAATAGCTCTTACACAGTAAAAATTATTTCACCTTTAAAATAATATGCACATGTCCCTTTTAATTTTGAAGGAAATAAACTACTAGAATTATTTCATAAGTGGAAGCATCAAAATGAACTGTTACAGCTGAAGAACAAACACACTGATGACACATGATGTTGATGAAACGCACAAGAATGGTCAATTCATTCCCACAATTCTTTGTTAAGTTTTTATGTTGCCAGGTAAGGCATGTTTCATTCAGTTTGACACATAACAGTGAGTGCTGAAAATAAAAGTTTGTGATACTGGAACACTAAATAATAAGAAAAACTAAAGACATCTATTTTAAACAGACCTAGAAGCATATTTCCCTAATGAATGCTCAGATTACCCCTGAAAATCTAACAGGCCAAAAAGGAAAAATCAACACACTATGGTGATTGTAACAACTCAAACTGCATTTTTAAAAATACAGGTAATAGTAAATCAAACATAAAAGCATTCTTTAAGCTTTAAAATAAAATCCTAATGGTGCTAGATCAAACTTGCGTTTTGACTTTATCTGCAGACACAACATCTTGTGTGCTTCTGGCTAGACCGCTCCTATTCAGAGAAACCACTGTCGAGGCTATCAAGCAATTCCTGTGACTCTGAACAAACATAAATGCAAGTGTGTTAGCTTATATCCTTACATTAAAAAAAAAAATTAAAAATGTAGTCTTCTTAGGTCAATTAATTTACAGACTTGAGATTCTCCAATATTAAGCCTGTTTTTTCATGGAACAAAATTTGCCCCTTCTTTTTAAATAGTCTAAGTCATGACAAAAAAATTTTTAAGTGGGAAAAAATGCTTTGTGCCTACACCAAATACTAGAAAAATGCTTCTAAATTAATTGAACTCTTTTTATCCATAGCAATTACTACAAATATGACTTCATCCCTTTTGAAGTCAGAGGCTCATTGACCAGAAGCAGCTCTTAGTGTTTTGTTGTTTGAGAAAGAATACACAAACAATGAATTTATTAATTAATTAGTAAACTATTTTAAAAAAATGAAATTATGTCCTATGGGAAATATCCTGGAAAAAGTACTAGTATTTGTAAAATCTGTCCACAGAAGATGATCTACCACCTCTTAAACTGCAATCAGACCAAAAAGATTGATCTTCCTCCCATAAAGACACTGAAAAGCAAAACACTGAAACTGCTTTTTAAGGCATTTTTCTTGACTCAGGTTGTGAGGATCTTTTTATCTCACTACCTACAAGGACTAGATGCTACAAGAAAAAAAAATACTCCCAGATGAGATACCGCATTTAGTAATCACTAGTGAACAGAAAATCCACACACTGTTCTGGGTGACGGTAAGAAACAGTAGGAACAATCACTAATAACTCTAATACACTGTGTGAGCAGATGGCCTAAACTATCAAACGTTTTATCAGTCTCACTGTTTTTTACATTGTAAGGGATAAAACTTACAGATGATAAACTGTGGCTGAGACAATGAATGCTTCCATCCATCATCCTGGGCTTCTCTTATTCCAACCATGTGACTGAGTCGAACCAAGTTTATGGTATCTTGGCAGGAGATTCCTACAGAAGCCAATATCTAGACATGTACATATATAATTCATTTATTCCCCATGAAAGCAAAAAATGTTAATTTTAAGAATCTTCATTTCACTTAATTGAACCAGATCACAATGAAAATTTCTGCCTTCATATTGCTGCTGAAACTGTGTTTATTCTCAAGAAGACATCAAGTTTTTTAAAAATGGCATGCTGATCCTAAATAAGAGAAATCTCACTTTAAGAGCACAAGCTCAAAATCTAATTGAAATCCTTGGTCCAAGCTGCAGCTCCTCTCCCCACGCGCTGAACAGGCTTGGCACAGCGTCCAGGCATGGCCGGCTCTCTGCTGGGGGCAGCGTTCTCGGCTGTGAAGGCAGAGCGCGCCCTCTGTCACTCATGGCGAGCAGTCCTGTCCAACTGTCTCTTTCCGACAACTTTATCATCAATCTCTTTATTAACAGCTCCGCTGCAGCCTCAGAACGCAAACAAGGACAGCGCGCATGCCAGATTTCTGGAAGCACGCGGCACGAGACACCACTCAGGGCACGCGGCGGGGAATGCTGGAGCAGAAGACGTAGCACAACTCTTGCACACTCTTTCAAGAAGTATCGTATTTATTATGTTTACTTCGAATCAAATTTCTATTTGGGGAGAGATGGGGAAGTTGTTTCTCAAACATCAAGGACTGCCCACCTTGCCTCCAGTTTTATCTTCATGCCATTTGAAGAGCCTGATCGATAAAGGGTACTTGACCCAACATTCCAGTCAACTTTAGTAATTCTACCTGCTTCCAGGAGGTATTTTACCCTAACTGAGCAAGTGCCACAGAAATAACCTCAGATGAACTGAAGTTTCACATGTGTAGACTTTAGGCATACAAAAATTTACTTCAGTAACCTTATTCAGGTGATTGACTTCCACAAACACAAACAGAAAATAGGAACACTGGATCGTAGAGAGAGCAAAAGGGGCATTTGCACTTGTAAGCTGTCCAGTATCTGTGGGGGCCACAGTCATTGTGGGGCAGTTTAAATGACTGGCTAATTCCTTAAATAAATAAATGCAGCTTTTCTTACCTAATAAACTGGGGATTTTATCACCTTACATCAACAATAATTTTACTCTTTATCCTTTCCTATTACTTTCATGGATTTTAGCTCTTATTTAGAGACAGTAACTTAATACAAAACAAAAGCTTAATATCTACATATACCACAAAATATTCTTTCCCAACCATTGCTATACCCTTAAATTTGACTTTAATATAGTGTGTAGGACATTGATAATTTTTAAGTGTTTATTTTAAACATTGCACTAGAATAGAGATCATAAAAATACTGAGGTAATTAAGAGATCCAGACTTGCTGACAGGACCTGTGATCTGGTTAATTTATTAATATGATTCGTAAGTGTAGAAGGCAAAAAAAAAAGTTACTTAAAGACAGCATTCCAGAATTTAGTTAGAACAATAAAAATATACCTAAACTTTATTTTAAAAAATCCTTAGTTTAAATATCCAAAACGCAGATGGTATGCAACAGTGGTTCACCATATTATCTTTTTCATAAAACATGCCCTCTGAAGTTTCATATTAAAGTTTGCATTCTTTTGGTGACAGTATTAGCTGATGTTTGTAGGTATTTCAAATTATTAGTTTGAACTTTGTAGATGTAGCAATCTACATCTGCCTCTACCAACAAAACCAAGATGGTTTGTTTCTACTGAACAGACACTTAATACTATGATTATTAAACTGATTTAAAATCAGTTTACTGATTTGTATTACTGACATTTTCCAACAGTAATACTGGATCTGAAAAAAAAAAAAGTGAACCCACTAAGTATTCAGCTAATACATGTGCATTTCTGACTGTACCATGAAGACCTGCATAACAAGTGATGAAATCTGGTAAGTATTGTTCAGCCACAATGATGGCAGAGATTAATCATAGCAAAGGTTGACTAGTATTTTCATGAACTTACATAAATGATGCCAGCATCACTACAACATGCAAAATGCCTTTTCTAGAAATACACACAACTTCTAAATAATATTTATTATGAGGATAAACATATTCTGCTTCCTCAGTAACTATCACAGTAGTTTCTAGTGCATTTAAGCATAGGTTCTGGCTCAGAGTCAATATTGTATGTTCTGGCTATGCTGAATTACTTTTGGTTATTCTAGATGCTGAAGAACTGTTTCATCTTTTACTATTGATAAAATTCATTCTCCCATTAAGGTGTATTTACTAATAATTGATATTCATTACTGCACAGCTACAAGTTAAAAAAAATGACATTTAAGAAAAACCCAACACAAAGAAACCCCCCCCCTCCAAAGCTAAGAAATGCACTAAGAAGTGCATTTAATAAGAAGTGGCATGCACACATACTATCTAGAAGGAAGCACAACTGCAGCTAGAACTCATCAACTAAAATGTCTGATTCCAATCAGTATGTCTAAAGCCATCTGTTAAACCACGGCTTATTAATGTTAATTATTTTGGCTACAACAGTAATTTTCAGCTTCTTGTTTGCAGATCCTTATGAGTCAGTGAACTTAATTCAGGAGGTTGATGATGGGCAACTCAGAAAAACAAGCTATTGAAACCTATTGCCAGTAGCCTAAAAAACATTGAACAGAAATTTGTTTATCTACTAGCAGATTTTTATTGGTCAGAGAAAATAAAAGATGAATTAAAGCCATAAATAACATCATCAGCTGTGATGAAAGGGAGATGTGGTGGGCAGGATATAAAAATAATTAATCTGTTTTAAACAAGACAATTTCATGCTGTGAAAAATATATACAACAGAAAGGTTTATTGTTTTAGGCAGGGCAATTATAATATGGAGACCATAATCATCAGTGGTTTTAGCAGTTAAAGAAATTTTAGTCAAAAGTAGACTACTTATTAAAGTTACTCACATCAAGCATTTGGAGGATTGGGCTCATGCTGATACAAAGATCAATCAAGTGATGCATAGCTACCTGCAATTTTGACTTTTATTTCAGGACATTCTTAAACTACTTAAGAAGAAGGGAAATAGTGCCATCTGCTGACATAAGGAATAGGCACTTGCAAGAAAAGCCTGAGGTGCCAAAACTCTTACAGCCAATATTTTTAAAAAATGAAGCTCAAACAATTGCCAAAAAGAGTGTACCCCCAAATTGTTTAGGCACATGTTTCTTCTAGTGTTGTCCACTTTTAAGAATTTAAGATGAAGAGATGGAATGGATGCCCTTAAACATTTTGTGTGTTTTTGTTGACTCTGCCCCCACCAAAACACTGCACAATTCACAAACTTTCCCTTTAATAGCTAGAACCCTACATCCTTCTGAGTGTTATTTCCACTTCCTATAGCACACATAAATGAATGCTCTCTAAACAAGCATTATCTACTCTCTTTCCTTTAGGTCATATCATATTTTGCCTTAGCAGAAAATTTAATAGCTAAGTAAGAATTAAGAAAAGTAAAACCAATTTAGTACAGTCAGAAAAATTAGACAATCATGGGATTGTGCTGTTTTTTATTGTGTTTTCAATGGAGAAATACATCATCTGTTTACAAAATAGCTCTTGAAAAATACAAGGAGTACAGATACTATAAAACAAAGCAAACTCCAGTCATGAGACACTACGTACATCATGCGAAAGCAACAGTCTGATCTCCAGGTTATGAAAACTAGAATTAAAAAGTCACTATACAGAAAGGTTCCAAGTTTCCAGCTTGGCAAAACTTGGGTGCAGTTACATGAAACGTTTAATAAAATGAAAAAGATTTTCCGATGTGTAAACAAAATGACAAGACTAAATTTGTGCCTGGCAATTTCGATCTAAACTCCATAGCTACACAAAATACACAGACAGCTTGTACACTTCAACTGTTAAGATATAACCTTCTTTGGGGGGTGGACGACAGCAGGCTGCACAGGGCAAGGAAAAGAGAAATATTGTATACTAGACATCTTAGACAAATGGCAAAAAAAAAACCCTTCAGTTACTGCACAGCCTAAGTAAAAGATAAGCTACACTCTGACTTTGGAGAATTAATTTAGAAGGATAAGGGGAAGAGTGTAAGTAATTTAACTTGTAACATGAAAGATGCATGTGTAATAGGATGGAGCACAATGGGAGAAGGGAGTTCATAAAACATGCTAATCAAAGTATGGGAAGTATGATTTGACATCCCACATATTTCAGACTTAAGTAATAGTAACATGAAGTTTGTTATCTACATCTGGTATTACTGTTGGTATCCCTCATGTTCCTCAAATACTGTTCTTTGCCATGAGAGCTTCAGTTCTTTCAAAAGAAAAAGCTGTTACTTTTTTGATAGGACTACAAGAACAAAAAATAGGAGTAAGAGAGCTTACTAGATGTCAAGTGCTTACTAGAAATATGATTTTTAAAAATTTGGTGTTGTTCAGTATGTAAAACTATTTGTGATTAACTATCTAAAAATAAAAAGGTTAAAATTCTTAGGGAAAAATCTTTTTGCCTTTATTTAAAATTTTAATCTTTTTAATGCATACGGGACCTTTATGGAGTGTACAAAAATCATATTTAGTGATTCAAAGGCCATCAAGACAGGTGGTGTATTTCACAGGCACACAATATTTACCTAAAGACTTTAGTCATGGGACAAATTCTGAATCTGTGCCTAGAGGCCCACAAGGTATTACAGCTAGGTAAGGGGCAAGGGGGAACCCAAATGAGTACATGGCTTGTTTTTATTTTGTATAAATAACTATTGTTCTATATGGTGCATACAAGCAGAAAAAATAATTTGAAAAAAAAAACCCAACAGAAAATGCAAAGTATTTTCTGAAGAAATAAAGAGATAAAAAAAGGGAATAAGGAGTTCAGTTAGCTCAAAAGAAAGTTTATTTACTGTTTGATTGCTGATCTGTATGCACCTTAAAAGAATCCTATAAATAAAAGTAGACCACATCTTAATCATGTCCCACCAATACCAAAACTTCCCAATTACTTCCTCAACTTACGTCTTATGACCCCAAGATTTGACATTACATTTTAAAGACTTACTGCTGCTTGATGGCAGTTGAACTAAATATACTATACACTTTGTTTTCAATGTATAGTATATCACAGAATGTCATCCAATTTGCAAATTACTACTATTGAAGAGACTCTTCAATAAAATGAAATTTTATCAGCTAAAGATCTAAAATTAGTCATACTCCAATAAAAAAGTACATAAAAGTGCATTTAAGGGATTCTTATGCCAGTTTTATCTCAATTTCGAAACAATGCATCAAACAAATTCAATCAGAATGTCAAATATGGCTACAAATAGTGTTCATGTTTTTAAAGGCAGTAATCCTTCGAAATATTTAATGTAACTGTTGCTAACACATTAATTGTACTCCTGGCTTCACATACTAACCTGGACTTCCAATCAAGCGGCGACTTTAGTCCAGAAAGGGAAGTGCACAACATATACCTAAATCCATTTGCGATTATGTTCTAGTCTTGCACCCTCCGTTCTCCTTTTTTTTCTAGCATTAGAAGACAACAGGTTGAGTTGGCAGATACTGTTTATGGACCCCTGAGGTGGTTTTTACCGGTTCAATCTCAATTTTATTGAATTCTTGATAACAGGAATAGGATTTGCAGGAAGAGCAGGGATATCTGAAAGGTCTGTACTGGGTGTTTTCTGAAAAGAAAAGAAGTTTGGTTGTATTTTAACTTTGTAAATATAAAAAGAAAAATATTGTAGTAATTGGCATTAACTTTCAAAACAAAGATCTTTAGAAGACTTTTTAGGAATATATGAAGATAATTACAGATTATAAAGAGAGAAGCAGGTATTTCCTTTGCCTACAGAGTCTTTCATAAGGAAAATTTCTACAAGAATCTTTGTGTGCTTTTCTTTTTTTGACAACTGCAAGAAATTAGCAAGTGCTGCAGGTAAAGCTGGGCCTACTAATAACCTGCATTGTAGCAAAACATCCATACAATAAGGATGCTTGATCAGTAACATCAATTATCTGATCTACATGTTTAGTATTTAAAAACACCTCTTAACAATTCAGTGTTAAGTCTCTCTCCTTACAAACGAGTGATGAAAAATAGTTCCCAATCCAAAGTGTGTGTCTTCATACATTCCAGACTGTTGAAAAACTCTACAGTCAAATTTCCAATTTTTTGTATTGGGTCAGATTTACATGAAAAAAATGTTCCGAACTCTAAAAAGGTACTGTATGAATGTGTTCAGAATTCCACCTTGACAATAATCTCAACAATTTTTCCTCACTTAAAAGACTTAAATGCCATTCAGAAAAATTATATCTAATACAAATAAAAGGAAAAGACAGAAACACATCCAAGATTCAATGAGGTTCATTGATTTCTCACTTGCTGTACAAGCCTCTAAGGTTGGGGTGGGTTCTTTTTTTAAGTATTTTCACTTCCACTGTGGCACATTATTTGCCATCCCAATAACCCAGTTATTATGCAATACTTCACATCATTTATCATAAAATGTTTTCTTACATTATAAATGTTCAAAATTTATATAAGGTACCTTTGATACACAGGGAAAACTGCATTAAAATGACTGCTCTTAATTGCTGCTTTATAAAAAATAAATCAGTCAAGTTAACATTGACTGATGTGGTAGTGCACAAAGCAGCAGGGACCCAGGACAAAACAGCTCTGGGCTCTGCATCACCCCTGCCCCAAGTAACCCCCTGGTTGGCGCTGATCTGCAGTTTGACATGTTTCTATTTTCTCCAACATGGGCAGTGTTTTAAACAAAGCCAACAAGAACACTGAAAAATGACAGAGGAGGCTCACCATCCTTTGTAGTTTCCAGATTACTTTTGCTAAAGTAACAACCACACAGTCTGTAAAAAAGCTACAAAGCTTTATAATATCCCCTACAACAACAGACAAAATAAAATTGGTGTACTTACGAAATGATCTAAAAACTTCCCTGAAGCAGTTTAGGAAGTCCATGTAGCGTCTACAGTTTTTGCCAAACAATTTGCTATCTTTATTCAGTACTGCTCATACAGTTAAAAATGTCCAGTAAGAAATACCATTATTACTATTGCAACAATCTCTATTTTCAACCAACATGTTCACTACACATACTTTAATAACTCAAGTGTGCATAAAATGCTTGATAGTGATACTTTAATCAGCAGAGCATTAAGAGAAGTTCAAAAACGTTAGTAAGAAACAGAGGTGCTCTCTAAAAGTTGTTACAATACTAGAAACAAAAACTTAAGTGAATGGTACAGAATTCTTACTGTTTTCCAAAGGACTTTACACTGTTAACACCAGCTGGCTAAGGAGTGACAAACTTACAACTTGTCTCTTTTACCAAAATTAGAAATTGAAGTTACATTTCAGACATCCTCAACCTCTACCTGGATCTCTTTGAGCAGCAGCTAGTTAAAGCATTTATTTCCTTTTTAGAAAGGATTATTCTGTGATGTGCAAAGCACAAAGGAATAAACTGAGCCCCTTACTTTGAAGGCACAATTCAGAAAAGTGAATCCAGCTTTGGTCAGTTTGTATGGCAAGCCATACATGTTTAGCTACAATGCACATTCAATAAGATCAATGACCATCTAAAACACAAAAATTGTGACAGTAACAACAAGTAGTTTACCATAAAATGGATTTATATCTAAAATTATACATTCATTTTTAACATCTGGACTCATTTCAGTTTCAATTCTTTCACCACAGATTAGCACATAAATACATTACATGGCTTTTAAAAACAGTACCTGAGGAGCTTGCAGAGAAGTTGTCTGAAGAGTTTCCATTTGAGAATTAACATTCACTTCTGTCTCAATTTGCTCCTGAAAAAAAAACCAAAAGCATCACCACAGTTACACCACTTCCAATGAGCTACTTATATAGAACACCCAGCACTCCAGAATTATTTACATTGTGCATATACAGCAAAAGAAAAATGCAAGCATTGATGCTTGCTGCATTGACACTCTTCCTTTTAGGAAGGAATCAACACACTGGAGAGTGTTTCACTTATTAGGGATTTGACATCTACACAAGCTATATCACTTATCACTGTCACTTGTTTAACCAATTAACACCTTTTATGCAGAATCCTATAGCAAAACATTACATGTCATTCAACTCACTAAAGACAAAAAGTGTATTATCAAGGAAGATCATGTGAAAAGCTACAGAATTTGTTTAAAAATTGAACAGCTTTTCCACAGCATTTGCCATTCTGCCAGTAAAGTTTTCCTGCTGCTTTAATGGGTTGAATCAGCTTTTTGAATGAAGAGGTGACGGTCAGAGACTAATTTGCAGGTAAAACAGTGGGACTACAGGACGAAAGCAGGACAATGGCACATTCTGATTTTAATAAAAATAGTCTGCTAGCTCAAAATGTACCATTAACACACCCTAAAAAAGGAATGCCTTTCAATGGATGAAAACCTGTGTTTATGTTAATTTAACAAGTTTAATTACACCATTTCCTTTCATAAATATTAAGGACAAAGACTTAGAGGAGACTGCCAGTAAAAACTAACAGGATTACCTATGTCTTTTATAATGATCTGTATCCAGTGGACCTATTTTTGAAGTGGGGATTAAGTGCTTACATGTATTTGTGCCCTCACCTATCTTTAAGTTCAGAGACATTGCAAGGTGACTGCTTAACAAGATACAACTCCTTGCTTATGGCCATTGAAGCTATAAACCAAAGAACTTACATTTAACTTTAAGCATAAGTATAAGCATAACTTCCAGAGTATTCCAGAGACAACAGAATGTGCCCCATAAAAACTGCAAAATCCCAACTGGAGAGCTGCTATCATAAGGCTAAAAAGAGTCTGTCGCCCTTTCTGTTCACCACTAAGGCAGAAAAATTGTTTGCTAATTACAAGATACTGGAGACACACACTGAATCTCCTAAGTCTCCAAACAGTATGCTGTAACTTCACACAATAATTTCACTTGCACAGAAGATTTACTTACTATCACTTGAAATTTCTTTATCAAAAAAGTGAACAAGGTGGCTGGCTTTAGGATGCTCAGCCCAACATGCAAACTCCAAATAGAATACATAGGACAATTGTTCTTCCACTAAATAACATATATCAGGTTTAGGATGCAGGAAAAACATGGCATATTGACACATCCTTGATCTAATTTAACAAACTGAAATATAAATATCATGACTAATTTTTTCACCATGCTTAATCCCACGTGAATGACCAGCAAAGAAATTACAATCCTATGTGACTATGGATTCGGGCTCAACTTATCACGGCAGCAGGCAATGGACTCCACCAACACTGACAAACATTAAAACAATAAGATATACTTTTGATATCTTTACTGGAGAGTCCAGATATAGACACATTCTTAGTCATTCCTAGAGAGAAACACCGTAATTTTCCCAAATAATATATACAAAATTATACAGTCTAGGCATATATACCTTAGTTTCCATTTTTTCATGTTCATTCAAATCTATACAGCTAGTATCTTCACTTATTTCATCCTGCTGAAAAGCAAACACAGAAACTATTACAAATCATAAAATCATATTTTTAAAAAATCAACAAGAAAATAAGGTCAAAGTGTTTAAAAGGACAGAATTAGTTGGAAGACTTAGCATATTATAGGCTTACCAAAATAATTACTTTTAAGATAAGAATCTAGATTCTAAGCATTTGTGCTAATGCAGTATATGTGTCACATGATGAATACCAACAAATTAAAAATACTAACACCTTGGAAAGCTGAAAACATCAAGCAGCAATGCAATCAGAATAGGAAATATCTGAAACTTGGAATACGCGAATCAGCACTCTGGGTGAAATGAATATTCAAAGTTTTGAACATTGCTATGGTATGATCTCAAAATCTCAAATACCTCTTCAATTTTAATTTTCTTAGGAGACTCTTCTTTATGGGGAGAAGATGTCCTTTTCACTGCTGCGACAGGGCTAGGCATTTTTGTTGCAACATTTCCTGAACTTCTTGGTGATGGATTTAATAGATACGCTGAGGGAACAATTCTAGAGATGGTAGGCTTTGGTGGTGGAGAAATGGCTGGTTGTGTGGCAGTTTGAGGAATGCTTTCATTTGAAGTACCTATGGACAAATAATTTAAAGACCTTCAACAAGAGGAATCGACACAGTCATTTCAGTTCAATCACTGGTATGTTTGGTCTCTAATCAAAACCCCTGACATCAAGCAGGCATCAAGGAAGTGATACAGTTAATGGTGTAGCATCATGTTTGGAACAGCAAGTGTGCATACACTGCACAGTTTAGTTTCAAGCTCATTCTTGAGCTTGAGTGCACCCTCAGCAAGTTCACGGGTGACACCAGGCCTGTGTGGTGCAGCTGATACACTGGAGGGACAGGATGCCAACGAGAGGGATGGGATGCCATCCAGAGGGACCTGGACAGGCTGGACAGGTGGGTTAATGCAAACCTCTTGAAGTTCAATAGAGCGAGTGCAAGGTCCTGTGGCTGGGCTGTGGCAAACCCAGGCACACCCACAGGCTGGGCAGAGAAGTGACTGAGAGCAGCCCTGAGGACGAAGACTTGGGGGCGGTGGTTGATGAAAAACTCAACACGAGCTGGCAAATGTGCTCACAGCCCAGAAAACCAAATGTGCCCTGGGTTGCAGCCAAAGGAGTGTGTGCAGCAGGTCGAGGGAGGGGACTTTTCCCTTCTACCCTGCCCTTGTAGACCCCACCTGGAGTGCTGCGTACAGTTCTGGTGTCCCCAACACAAGAAGGACATGGAACTGTTGGAGCAAGTCCAGAGGAGACCATGAAGCTGGTAAGAGGACTGGAGCACCTCCCTTCCAAAGAGGGGCTGAGAAAATTTGGGCTGGTCAGTCTGGAGAAGAGAAGGCTGCATGGAAAACTCACAGCAACCTTCCAGCACCAGAAAGGGCCTACAGGGAAGCCAAAGAGGGGTTCTTTGTCAGGAACTGTAGTGATAGGACAAAGAGCAATGGGCACAAACTGAAAGAAGGGAAATCTGGGTTAGATATTAGAAGAAATTCTTTAGTGTGAGGTACTGAGACACTGGAACAGGTTGTCCAAGGAGGTTTTGGATGCCCTGACCCTGGCAGTGTCCAAAGCCAGGTCAGTTTAGGCCTTGAACAAACTGGTCTAGTGGGAAGTGTCCCTGCCCATGGCAGGAGGGGTTGGGGTTAGATCATCTTTTAGGTCCATTCCAAGCCCTTAACACATGATTCTGAGAAAGAATTCCTGTACCAGACATAGGGTAGCCATGGCAATGACACTCTGCTTAGCCTTATTAACCCTGCTTAAGGCAGGCTATATGAGCCCAGACAGAGCTCTGTATAATACAGTTGTAGTATTTGGGTACCTAAGGAAATTCTACTGCTTCTGTACTCAGCCATATATATGCATTGCCAAGACTGCATTAAATCAAATCCAGGAGCAATCTGATACTCCCTTTTTCACTCAAAAATTAAGTTTATCACTTCTCAGGCTTAGCTTATCCAGTGACAAATATGAAGTCATCACAGAGCATCAAATAAAGAATTGATATTATATACATCCTTTTGAAAAATGCTCCATATGACAAAGCTCTATCTCATCAATTGCCTACCTCAAACCAATAAGCGCACATAGGGAGATGCTCCAGGATGAGAAAAAATACATTGAGGAAATTTTTCATTAACAACTATCAGGTGATTAACATTTTGATTAACCAAAATATAAGAATGAATAACTTCTGATATGCTTCCAAATCCAAAAACCAGTCACGCCATTTAAGCTCCATTTAGTGCTCATGGACAAACTTACTCACATTGATGCACCTGTGACACGATAAAAATCAGAGAGAAGTAAGACTAACCATGCCACACGTCAAGAGTGAATGAGAGATTTCATTTTGAAAGGCTAACCAGTCACTCCCCTTTTCCATCTATTTCAGAATTGCTCCTTGTACACTAAAGCTCCATCAAAAAAGAAGAGTAGCTGATTCTAAGAATATATTTTCACCAGATGCTTTTATTCTTTGACTTAAGAGTGAAATTTTTTAATTAAGTGAAGTGTACTTTTTCTTGCAGAAAACTGAGGATAAAGTCAGCACATACAGTGGGACATATCTGAACAGACATCAGTAAGGAACAAGTGTTTCTGCTTACATCCGAGTCTTCTGCATTCCTAGAATCAATTTCATGAAGCACAAGGAGAGGGAACATGGGAGGACAGACTACATACACACAGTACAGAACCACCTTGAGTTTAACTACAAAATGAATTAAAAATAAATATAAAAATTGTTCTTCCAGCTTTAGATAATATTTTCCTCATTTAGCTAACCAAACTACAGACGTAGCTACATTAGGTCATTGGAACACTACTGCTATTGTGAATGGCAAATATAAATCTCTAAGAATAAAAGAAGTAAATATCACAGCAAATATTCCTCTGTGATCTTCTGAATCCTTAAGAAATTATTGAACTATGTGTATGAAGAAGAACACATTACAGCATGTGTTATGCAAGGACTAGAAGACTCAAGCTGGAAGAAAAACTGCCTTATAAACATGACCAAAAATTCAACAGAAACAATACGCTATGCCATTTGCCTTACCCCCTGAGCTTTCACTGGAATTTATTTGTGGCACAGTGACTTCAGAAGCCTGTGTGTTGGTCACAGATGCTGCTGTTACAGCTGGCGCAGGACTGCTTCTGCTAAAAAGAGAAAAATTATGAAATGCTGAAGACATTAGTAAAGCTATGGTGTTACACGATCTGCCTTTCGTCACATCATATGTGTGACCAGTAACCACAGCTGGTATTTTACCTACATTACAGAGCAGAACTTATGCCAGTAAAAAGGTAAAAGTGAGCACTGGCAATCTACTATCAAACACAAGCAATGGAAGCTATTTCAAATATTGAATTTAAATCACTCAATGACAGTTTTGAGACCAGAAAAAGGCTGTATTTAAAAGACAGGCAAAAATTCAGGCAGTGTCCACCCAAATAATGAGCATGGGAAAACACAGCAACTATTTACTGAAGGATGAAAAAAAAAACCAGTGTAGAAGGACCAGAATAAAAAGTTTGTTTTTAATTCACACACATGGTTACAATGATGATTTCAGTCTAAAATCATCACAAACAAAGCCCTGGGGCTTCAAGTGACCAATCACAAAAATGATCCCTTTTCCATCATCAAGAAATTGGTAAGTAGTGTGTGTCTAAAATCAGCCAAGGGCAATTTCCACTTCACTTGTGACATCCTAGGTAAGACAGATTTATTTCAATAGCACATATAGTGGTATCAACTACTGTTAACCATTTACCAAGGAAGACTAATTAAAAGAACTTTTGTCAAAAGGACTAAGTATTTCATCCAACACATGTCATATAATAGATGTGTAATACTGCTGAACAGTAGGAGATTGACGATAACTTCTATGTGTATCAAAGAGATGAACATGGGACCCTTGAAAGAACAGAGTACACTCAGTGCGGTAAACTGGAGTTAAGGTAGGAAACCACTTAATACAGAAAGTTAGTATTAAGTAAACTTTAATATGTGCAACTTGAAAGTTGTGGGAAATTATGCTCCTAAGTTTAATTTGCATAGGTATCATCAGTAACAGCAGGAGCACTATTGATTTCCCAGACGGAAAATCTAAACCTCTCTACTGTCTCACACTTGGATCCAAAACTCACAAAATACTTCCTCACCCTTACAACTATCTGCTCACTACTTCTCACAGCCTCCTACGGCAGGGCCCAAGTTTTTCTATCATCATGTTCTTCTAAGCATTTTTACCCAACTTTATAATTCCTCATCTCAAGTCCAGCACCATGCTCTCTATCCCCCAAATTTTGCTACAGTGCTCAAACTGAAATAAGAGTGTTTACAATCTCCATCCAATTTGGAACATTCCCACCCTGGTAACGGTGGTATCACATGTGTGCAGTATTTGCCATGTGTTTTAACACAAGTAATTCAGGAAGCCAGAGCAGCAACAACAGAAAGTCTTCATTACCCCTGAGAACTTCCAGAACTGTTCAACGGACTTGTCTTCATAGCACTGGTAGGCGAAGGCACAGACGTGCTGTTATCACTGTCCATAGACAAGTCTAGGCTGCTGTCATTCAGAGCTGTCAACCTGATCCCTTCTGTCGAGTGCTGCAAGCCACAAGGCAAAGGAAAATTCTGTTAGTCTAATTAAAAGTTTAAAAATCAACAGAAACTCAAGTTATTTAAATATGCAAACTTAAATGGACAGTTTTCAAATCCTTTTATGTGTAAATAATCCACTATCCTCTCACCACAAGCATTGACATTTTCATGTTCACAAGTCTGGTATAGATTTGTCTGAACCAATCACGTTCAAAAACAAACTGCTACTGTATTTAATTATTATATTTTCAGCTTTGTTTCAAATTTCTTTGGTTTGGTGGACTTAGAAATACTTTCATTAACTTTAAAGTAAGTGATGTACATCAAAACAAACTGATGTACACAAAAAGAATTTAAAGAGGATTTGAACTTAGTCCGTGGAAAAGAAAAACCCTTTCCTGACATAGTACTACTACTTTAAGTGACATATTACTTAATACTTACCTTGTTCTCTGAAACAGATCTACACTTGCTGTCAATAAAGACTTCCTAGTCCTTAAAACAGCATTCAATATAAAACAGCTATAGAAATAAAGCATGTTATTCAGCTATACTTAGAAAATGTAGCAGTGGTTTAGCTATTAAAAAATCCAAGCAAACCTGTATTGCTCTCAGATTAAACTAATACAGAGAAGTAGGGATTTTGAAACAGACTGAAATGTTCAATTCAAAGTTTTACCCCTTCTTGCTGACTCAACTGAAATTAAACAATAATTCATCACAGCATCTTAATTAAAAACTAATGCTACCATTGTCATATATGGCCACAAGTAAACTATCCAGCCAGACAAGAAGATACTATACACACTGTTGATGCTCTGAGAAATCTAGTATTATATTCAGTGCACCTAATAATACTGCTACACTCAAATGAGATCATTTGCAGGTAAAATTAGGATCTCAAAATTTGATTTTAATTCCCTGATGAGTAAACCTAAAAATCTAACTAAACCTAAATTAGTAAACCAAAAAATCAAAAATCTGAGAGCAATGGCATTTTCAATGCTCTCATACATTAGAGAAGTTTACCTTTTTCTTTTTCTGAAGCACATGATTAGGTAGCAGTTGGTGAAGTTGCTTACGTTTCACATGCCTTGCAGCAATCTTCATATCCATCTCAAACATCTTGCTGTTTATTGCTTGCCTATAAACTACATAATTAGAATAACATTAAGACATACTGAAGCATTTTGCAAAGTCCACTTACTTGCCCAAGCAGAAACAATTTGCATTTCAGAGCACTTATTACCCTCAAGAACAATGTTTCCTTTTTCTGGAGGAAGAAAGGGAACTGCCTACCATGCCAGCACTGACAGTACAAACAAAAGCATTAGTTTGGAAACAGGTGACCTGTTTTTCAAGAAAAATGCAAGCACATGGTTCTCTGTATTTTCAACAAGTTTTAACTGTAAGAGCTCTGAAGCAAACTCTTAATCTCAAAGGGACTAAAGATGGGAATAAAATTTCCTCATAAGAATTACATCATTTACACACAATTATTTTCTTTGCAGGTGATTTTATTTATGCAGCTCCTTCAACAAATGGATTTTAAATCAAGAGTTAAGTGCTCATTTGCCACCTAATGTATTAAAATTACACATCACTACACACATCACTACATTTTTATATAGAATTAATTTATGTTTAGATTTTTTTCTGTTTTCTTGAGCTTTTTTGTTGCTCTGGTTTTTGGTTTTGTTTTTTTTCTTTTTTTTTAATTTTGTATGGTCATTTTGGTGGTTTTGTTTAGTTGGTATTTGTTTCTTTTAGTTTTGTCTAGTATGAGAAGGTATTTCTCTTCACCTCAGAACATCTGCTTCTGGAAAGTCACCATGGTAAGTGCCAGTACAAGAACTGCACTGGAACCCAGGATGCTGGGTTCAAGTAAAGCCAGGTAAAAATGAAAAGCTTGTTCTTTCACACTGACTGTCTCCACAACATTGAACGAAAGCTGGGGCATATGCATGAATAAAAAATGGTTCTGTAGCTCTTAAATACAAAAACTCAAGAGGTATCTCCCTGATTCACTGTCTATTCTACAAACATTAAGGAATCTCACTGAATAGGCTGTGAACAGGTAATTAAAAAGGTGTTAAGAGAGAGGCACACAAAGAGCTCAATGAATACTGAGTATTAAAGCAAGTACTGCACTACTTTTCTTGGTATTGAAGAAGCTCATAAAGCCTCTCTGTAAAAAACTATACCAGTTACAGCTAAGGTAGAAGCATGCTCAATGAAACCAGACACTGTTAAAGCATTCCATATCCCTGACATTAGGTATTCTCAAAGTTTCCATACAATGAAAACCTAGATCACTCTTCATGTCTCTCTTCCTCCCCTTGCTCCCACTAAAAAAGCAAGCTGTTCTTTAATTCCATCCTGGAAAATAGTTACTTTTGATAAAATCTTAGGATCTATTCCAAAAGACAGGGCAAAGAAGTCTTTAGGCTGGATTAAAAACAATGAAGACAGACTCACACTAATTTCAGATTACCAAAAAAATCCACAACACACAAACATTAATTGTTCACTAGATTGTTACTTCTGGAAGCATATTCACAAATCGAAAACTCTGCATCACAGTTTGTAAGGATCTTGATGAAATGCTACTCCACTTATAAGTGCATCTATTTAGACAAACTTCAGGAATATAATGCAAATAAGTCACATCAAAAATCATAAGTGCAAGTTTTAGTCTTTTTACACCAAAACTCTCTGACCAGTATACTACTGAAATATCTGTTTATAAACAATGAAAGACCTGAGAAACTAACTTCTGAATTCCTTTACTCCTTCACAGCAGCAGCCAAGCTATTATCTTTTCTAAATTCTCAAAAATTAGAATGATGTTCCTATAGTTGCTATAGTTTCACCTTCAACACTAATAATTACAAGAAATACTTAAACTCTCAAGAAAGAGATGCCCCTCTGCAGCTATATATGACAATAAACAACTTTCAAACCTTGGTATGATTTATAAATATGCCTATATATTTACTGTATTCACGGGTGTGAGGTGGAAGGGGGGCCTAGGTGTTAAATTCCCTTGCTTCCTCAGACTGAGTCTTAGAAATTCAGAGACCGTGGCTGCATTAGGTAACACTTGAACCTACTCCTTCAGCACTGTAAACACAGAATATTTGTGCCTCAACTGTTGTTTGTTTAAAAAAACCAAAAAGAAACAAAAAAAACCACCAACCTGTAAATTTATTAGAAAAATCTGTCAAAGCTACTGTTCCTGACACTCTGGTGTCACACTCCACAGCTGCTACCAATTCTTTGCTTACAAAATTTCCTATGTGTGTACTAAGTTATTTTTGTGAATCAAAAAGCAAACATCAGAAAGTCAAAAAGCTCTCTTCCACTGAGTGTCAGACATGAAAGAAAAGATTACTGAATCAATTATCTAGTATGAAACACCATGGAATAAAAGATATCTTGTTAATCCACTGATAAATTTAGTTTCACCAAGTAACAAAAATATTTAAACTATACTCAAAATTTTTGAGGTTAAGCTTGCTAGCTTGTATATGATAACTAATTCATCTGTTTAATAAAGATTACAAAATAGTGTACCACACTTTTAGTGAGATCTGCAAGATGTGTGTATAATTTTTATCACTTTTAATGACAGCGAACTGAAAGTGATTAGTCTAAATCCTAACTAGATTTAGGAACATTAAATCTCATTGAAAATGTGTTTCATGAAATAAAACTCCTAACTCGTCAGCTGAAACCCTCTGTGTAGATACAATTTTACTATTACTATGAGCATCATATATAAAGACTACATTTTGAGCAAAGTCAGTAACTTCAAAAAGTTTATTAATACCAGAACATCTAGAAAGCAAAACTCACCTGTGTCTGTAAAAGACTGAATGTCGTAGGTAAGATCAACACTTAAATTTTCAGAGTTTTCAGTTTTCTTAAACACCAACCCAATCACCCACATTGTACGGTATTCCTCCCTGGAAAATTTATATAAAACAGTCATGTCATACTGACAGAATTAAACAGCTTAATAAGTTATTTGCTGGAATAGACAACAGTAGTACTTTCTAGCTCTAGTAGCAATAGGAAACTGGACATAGAAAGGCAAAACCCAAGCTGACTAACAATATTCCTTTTTCATTCAATATGTCAATTATTCATGACAATATAAAAGTCATTAAACACTACACATCTACCTCCAGCAAATGAACTAAGATCATCAGTAGATTACTCTATTCGACTGTGTTCCCATACAGATACCCTCATGTAGCTCCTGGCATGAGAATAACCAGCTCTCAACTAGAC
>VYZP01013297.1:0-15399 GCA_013400635.1 Hypocryptadius cinnamomeus
TCAAACTGTGGGTATTTTACAAGACAGTTCAGCTACTGCTACCCTTTTAGCATGAGTCATTTTCTGGGTGACCTTTTAAGTCAGCCAAGAACTAAACATCACCTGCTAACTCTGTGTTTCCTATTCACTCTGCTTGATGCAACACCATGGATGACAAAGGCTCATTGAATTATGAGGTGGGACACAAGTGAAAGCTAAACCTTAGACATCTATTTAAGCTGTTGTAGATCTACCTCAAAACACTGCCTGTCTCTATCATGCAAAATTTCCAAGCTTTATTCTGCTTCTGTGCAAAAAGGCTTGGTGCCAAACCAAGGTCCACATTTTCCGGTAATTTCTCATTTTTCTGTATTTCTGCTTCATGAAGTGATGTGTTTGTGTCTGCTCATAGAAAAGAAAAGAGTTCACATGCAATTTGTCATTGTGGGGGATTTACAGTAGGTCAAATTTATGATTAATCTGTTGCTTTGTGTTAGCCATTTAGTGATGGCAGTAAACAGATTTAATGAATCATATGAAGTAACAGAAATGGACAGCTTGTAACACTCAAATATCTACTAGGGTACAATACAGCAGGAAAATAAACAAGTATTTTGGTTTCTCAAACCAGTGAACATGACTCAGGAGAAGAATGAAGTTCTATTGAAAAAAATAAAATCTCTGCTTTATGTGTGCAGCACTTCATATCTGTATTTCTATGGAAATCAAACACTTGCTGTTGCTCTCCTAGGGGCAACTGATCCTAGGAAATTTCCCAAGAAATTTATTTCCTTAGAGAATTCCTCCATTAGGTAACACTTCACAAATGACAGTACAATAGCACAAAGATGAATACAGCTGTTAGGAGTGGCTAGAGGCTGCACTCCTGTGTCACATCACTGTGGTTGGATGTGCTGCACAGGGCATCTTCACTTGAGGCATGTTTTACTCGCTGCATCTCTTTCTATGGCTGGGGATTTTTTTCTGTCAAAAGTCTTTTTTTTTCTCAGGCCCAGGACAGCAGAAGAAGTAGCTCAATGGGGAGCAGGAGCCTGCTCTATCCCTGGCTGCTGTGGCCAGGGCTCACTCTCAAGTCAGAGGGAAATTCTCCCAAGGCATTCATTCTAATTAAAAAAACAGTGAGGAAAACAGATAAATCAAAACTTTTGTTTAAAAATCCTACTAAAGACTTTGTTATAGGCTCAGGTCGGACAAAATTTCTGACTACCATACTAAACCCTCAGGGTCTCACCACCATCACTAGTTTCACTTCACGTTGAATAAAGAGGCATTTCAGATATCTTTACCAACAGATTTGGAATAGGCCAAAATAATAAACTCACCCTTCCCTCCCCAAGTTCTCAGGTAATTTCATCAGTGTGAAACTGAGAGCAGAGACTGTCTTGAAGTAGAGATTATTAGAGCTAAAAGTACATTCAATTTACCTGCAAGGCAATATCCTGACAACATCATTGGGCTTGTAGCCTTCGATACAAACAGCACAGTTATCAAAGTCTGGCTCAGTCTCCTACAGGAAAAAGAATATTCATCATATTCATTTTTTATTTTGTTATCTAATCTCTTCATACAAGAGCCTATGTGACAAAGTAAAACACTCACTGAAGCAGATTGCAAATCCAGTAATGCATTTCAAAACCAGCAAGTCAGATTTTCTGACATGTTTCCAGCTGGAAACTTGCACTGGGAAGCATGCAGATTTAGTTAGTATGTTTTAACTTTCAGAATTTTCTGCATCTTTAACCGAATCATCCTCTCTCTGCACTCTGTTTCATCTGCAACTTGCTTACCAGCACTCCTCCCCCACCTGAAGGACACAGTAGCTAAATAAGCAACTGGCATTTCTGTTCTGCCTCATTGTCCCAGAGGTCTAAAGGAATCCTCAGCACAGAGTTTAATTTAGTAACAAGCATTTTGAAAAATTACCTTGTCACCTTTCCTGATCGTCCTGACTTGCAGCTTGCTGATTGCTTTCTTCGCAGCATCTCCAAGCCGGCGCTGCAATACAAAATTTGCTCTTAAGCAAAGAGCATCTCTTCATGCAGAAACCAAAACTTTTTCTCCCTAGGCTTCTTAATAATTTTAAGTACATGGAACAGGATAGCGTATAAATATAAACATAATAATTCATACAAAGGGCACCGTAGACGTGCTACACTGCAGCAGTGCTTACCAATGTAGGTAAAAAGTCCATTATTTGATTGTCCTACTTCTTCCCTCTCTTTTTTAAATGACACTTGCTTAAAAAAAAAATACCGGGCAGTTAGCAGAGCAAATGCTGGACTTTATTCTTACATTGTTCCATAACTAGTTCATGGTCTTCAGCAGGATACAACTTCTGAAAGTGAGCTGTTAATTTTTTTAACAACAAAAACTCTGAATAATCTCTCCTGTCTTTTTTCCTGCAATACAGAGTTGCCTACTTTATAAAAATTAGGTGGAAGCATCTGCAGTTTCTTACAGGTAAAGCACTATATAGTCCTGCAGTAACATCTTGTCCATACATAACCATTTGCTCATTTTTTGCCTTTCTATCATTCCCTCCAGTGGACCATAAAGTGATTACCACGTGATGTTTCTTGCTGTTCTCCCATATTTCCAAAACACTGTTACTGTGCTAGCAGGGTCACAGCCACCAGGATTAAAGTATGTAATAACAGCCTGACACAAAACACCCTGTCCTCAGACACTGCAAATGGACATGTCTAAGAGGCTGGGAACATCGCAGGGCAGTTCACACAGTCACTGGTCAGCACCCTGTGCTACAGAACTTGTTCCTGCATCAGTGCTCCAAGGACTTGGCTGCTCACTTGTGCTAATCCAGCAACAAGGCAGTCTGGAGACAGAGTCACAGGCTGGAAAAGTCTTTGGGAGGTCATGCATTCCCACCCCCTGCTCAAGACTGGGTCAAATTCAAAGCCAGAGCTGTGTTAGTCAAGTTTTGACTATCTCCAAGAAAGGAGATTTCACAACCTCTGTGAATAATTTGTTCCAGTGCCTAAACAATCTCAGCCTTTTTTCTTCTCTAAACATACTAATGGAATTTCCCTTTCTGGTGATTTGTGACCATTAGGTCACAAATGGTCTTCCAGGAAGAGGCTGATTCTGACTCCTCTCTGACCACCCTTTTTGCAGCTGGAAGCAGAGCCCTTCCTCCTCCTTGGCTCCCCACCCAGCTTAGTATGCTCCCTTGACCCCTCCTCAGATGACACGTGCTTCTGCCCCCAGACCATACTGGTAACCCTGCTTTAGGCACTCCTCATTTTTTCTATGCCTCTCTCACATGGTTTCATACAGCAATGTCCACTCCAATGTCTTCATAACAGTTCATGATACAGCACGTTCCAATTTGCCACCAATAAATGACTTGAACTCTTCCCTTCACCTCCTCTCCCCAACCACACTTCCAGCCATGTGTTGCTAGAGAGGAGACTTAGGGCCTTTGGTGATTCAGAAGAGATTCAACTTTCTGAGCTGGGAAACACCTGTGCCAGAGTGCAGAGGGGCCTGTCAGCAGGAAGGGTTTCCAGCTGGAGGGGGTGAGAGCATGAGACCAAAAACAGAAGGAAGTTTGAGGCAATTTATAAGTTGAGACCTAATCACCACACAGATATGACCAGTAAATTGTCACTTTGGTCTTCAAATTAAATTAAAATCACTAGATTAAATTTACAGAGTAAGCTTGTTAGACTGGAAAGGCTGACAAAACATGCAATATTGAAAGCAGAGTGCAATTTCAGATCTGGCTAAAGAGGTGAAAACAATCTTGACTATCAGGAGATTTACATATGAGCTTTCCAGCAACTTAATTATTGCATGTGAAGGAGTATCTTGTAGTTAGACAACATCTCTTTCTGTGGACCATTTTTCTCAGAATCTCCCTTAAATAAAAGAATCAATGAGAGCTGGAAACATTTCTTGTCAGCTATTTGGTTCTTTAATGTAAATCAAAGACAGACTGATAACATACAGCCAGACAAGAGCCACTATGTCATGCTTCAGAAAGTGCTTGTGATCCCTTTTTATCAATATTATTACTTTAATGAATGAAATGCCTCGTTCTTTTTTGCACATTCTTGAAGGAGAAAGGACAAGATTAAAAACTCCTGCACATCTTTGATTTGCTTGCTTTCATGTTTGCTTTCTCTTATCCATCGTAAATAGATAAGTTCATAACTTACATGTAAATGAGAGTAATTTAGTTTTTGAAAAAACAGGAATTTCTTGGACTAAAGTCATATTTTCAAAGGGTTCTCCCATTTTAATAACAAGGCTTGCTATCAATAACCAATTATTTTTCCCAAAAGATAATAGGCATTACAGCAGTTTAAGGGTTTAAAGTGAGGCTTAGAGATTTACAGTCATAAATCTCATAATCTCATTAGCAATGCTGCAACATTCAGTACTGGACTGCAAGGAGTTAAACATGTCAGATGCAGTGGTCTTGAGGAGATGGCAGTGCTCATTAAAAAGGAAGGACAGTCACATGGAAAGCACCACTTATGTGTTCCTGAGAAAGTAAATGACTGTAGATGCTGTGGAGGAGAAGTTACAGTAAGTGCTTCTCCCTTAATGGCCTTACTAAACTATCATCTTTGCAAGGTGATCACCTTGTGCCTTGTGCAGAATGAGATGCATCACCAGCATGAGGTATCGGACACATCTAACCACAGACAAAGGCTGCAGAAGCAGCAACTTCATGGGAAGCATCTTCCCAAACTGCTTCAAAGATTGACATCCCTATTCAGTGGCCCAAAACTCTCATTCCAAGCCACAGCCACCAGTCTTCCTTCTTAGATAAATGCTCTACATGCCATCACATACTAAAGATTAACCCGGGACACACAAGATCCTCCTCAAGTCCAGTGCAATCACTACCTGCTTTGGCTTCCACTATCCTGCAAAACTTAAGGAGTACAACCAGTTTCAAAATGACTGTGTAGAAAACTTCCTCTGAACAAGAAGCCAATGGAAAGAAGGGACATGGAAAAATGTGGTAAATAAGTCTGGAACTGAAACATCACCCCCTCTTCATTTTCTCATGTCACAAACAATAAAAAGAGAACTCTAGTATGACTGGTGAAATATGAAAAGCTCTGACAGACTGACAGGGTCGGTTTGTTGTTGTTGTAGCTGTGCCCTGTTTTAGGTCTGTGCCCTGGCTGTCACAGGGCTGTAACACCAGGTCATATTTTACTGAATTATCTCTGGAACTTAACTTGTCATGTAATTCTAATTCTGCTTCTGATTAGCTCTACAATGTGATACAATTTCCACAGCCTTTTACAAAATCTCTCAACTCTCTCATCTTCAGGACCCCTCCAGGAACAAGTGCTGAGGAAACAGATTTTCTTACACAAATTTATTCTCTTCATGTCAAAAGGATTCATCATCAAGGCAACCACCAACTTCCAAGACATCTTGTTAGGTGAGAAAAAAAGTTCAATCACATGAATACTTACTATGTATCTTCTACTTCCATATATAATGTACAGTTGTCTGCGCTAGAGGTACTCTTAAAAATTAAATGTATTAAAATAAAAATTGATATCTCACCATGTTTGTAGCTGACACCCTGGCTGTAGGTGCACAAGCCCATAGTGGAAGACAATTCTGTGCTTTACTGCATTGATTTTCAGCCAAGTGGGGATGAACAGACCCTGGCATTCAGCAAGAATCTTTGAAATCCTGATTCTCCACTCATCAAATTCAGGCACCTAATTGGAGTAAGCTGTGTCTTCCTTCTGGCATGTGATCTTAGATTTTGCACACATGATGAGTAAGAGTGGTGGCTGAAGATGTAGATGGACTATGTCCAGGTTTCATCTCACTGTGGAGTCACAGGAAATTATTCCAGGAGATTTTTCTGTCTTTCTAGCTGCCTCTCTCAATAGCTGGACTCATTGCTTTCTTGATGGATAATTAAATCACTTTGTTTTGGACTTACTGCTTGCTCAGAAGCTTATGCTTAATGAAAGAAGGGATGTGCACCTGGAAAGGAGAGTCAGCAGATGGAGAAGGACTAGACAAAAGTGTTTATGAGGCTTGACAAAAGGACAGTATGGTTTTAATCAGAAATCTGTGATCCCATCCCTGAGCTACAAGAAAACGTGTCAAAAAAAAAAAACAAACCTAGAACCTGATGGAAAACAAAGAGGAACACTCATGGGAAGTGCAAGAGCAAGCTGAGCTCTTCAGAACTACCTACATCATTATATTCTGTAGTCAGAACTAAAAGAGACAAAATTAAAAAGCCACAGCAACCCATTAACACAAATAATAGAGTTTTGTTTGTATATTGCTACTGTTTTTACATGAAAAGAGCTAATAAAGAGATAGATGTCAGACAAAACTGTATGAAGAAAACCGCATAAAGAATTTTTAGGTTGCCCCTTATTATTGCCCAGTTTTTCCCTCCAAAATAATAATATTAATAACTAATAATATGTAATTACTCAGGAGGCATCCTTTCTAATTCTTCTAAAGAACAGAACTAGTATAATAACCAAGTTATTAAAACCCCTCCATAGGACAACTGTTTGTGCACACGTGGTCTCATTCAAACTTTGGAAAGAAAATACTGAAAAGGAAATATGTTTGAACATATAAACACATCAGTTTCAAACTATAACATATTACCTGAATGAGCTTCTTATTTTGATGAGTTTCATGTTTATGTATGTCTATTTACACTGCTAAGCTGCCTGTATAATTACTTGATTGAAAGCATACTTACACACACAAATTAGGCACCCATGTGCTTTTGCAGACAAAGCATCTAAATATTATCACAGCCGTTGCAGTCACAGTGAATCTGCTGCCAATGATGTTCAAATTCCAGCTGGGATAGCCTCATTCTTGCTATCCAAAATTCCAGACTGTATATTTAAATGGAAAATACATCCTTTCTGTCTGTAAATACAGAGCAGCTGCTCTCTACCTCAGAGGATGCCTGAATTTCAATAGGGGAAGGCAGGGGATTCCTACATGTCAAGTATTTGTTACAGAGTGTGTAGCATGGTTTTTCTGTACAAGATGATTATTTATACTCTGAATTTTACCTTTTCTGCAGAATAAGCAAGGCAGCCCTCCTGGCCCTGACAGTAATTTATTGAGCGTTCAGAAACCTCTCTGAATTACAGTGCATTTTTTACAGTTCAGTAAAATGGTTATCTCTTCAAATTTCATACATTGGTAACATTTTCTACTGTACCATTACAATGAAATGTACAAGCCTCAGCTTCCCAGTTCTGCTGAGATAGTTGCATCTGGCCAAGAAAATATTAAATTTATTATTATTGTTGCTATTATTATTCACTGCTGAACTACCATAAAGACGGGCAATGCTTTATAAAACCACTGCTACTGACTTCCCTTCAGCTCTATAGGCTTTTTATCTCTTTCAAGGGCTTTGGACAAGATGCCAAAACCAATAACAATGGTTTAATAACATTAGTGACTATCACTACAGTCCTGTTCAGTGACCATTGTCAAATGAAGAGGGACATATTTGTCTTTCTAGCCCAAGACCTTTCTAAGGAAGCATTAAAGTGAGAATAGTTTTTTCCCCCCACTTTCTTCACTCATCATGAACATTGATTCACACACACATACCTCACAATGTTTTAGTTAGCATTTTGATCTCAAGGGTCCTTAGTTATACACATTGCTATAACATTTAGCTATATGTACCACAACAATATTTTCACAAATAAACATCACCTTTCTGTCTCTTTTTTTTGTGTTTTGCATAAGGAAAAAACCCCATAATATACATACACTATTAATTTCTTTTTTTTCTTGAATCCCATCTATACTGACACAAGTCTTGGATTTTCCCAGTCATTTTTATATTCCTATTCTTTTCACTTTTTTGGGCTTTCTTTTGGTTTTCTGTTTTTAGTACACATTGACAATTTCTTTAACTTTTACTTCTATAATAAATCCTGTGGTGATTTTTTGGAAACACAAACTGTTACTCCAGCCCTGCTCACCTGATTTCTGTCTCTGGCATTTGCGTAGCGGAATCTCTGGATGTAGTAGAAGACCAGCCATGCCAAGGAGATGATCATCAGCACAATGAAGGAGATGGAGACGAACACCACCGAGGTCCGGCTGACGTACTTCTGCAGGTTGCGTGTCCCGATGGTTATGTACATCATCACAGTAATGTTCCTCTCCAGGAGGCTCACTATCTCTTTTCCTTTGGGTTCAGGAATCATTATTGCTACAACATCTTCTAAGCCTATCAGACAGAGAGAAAGGGAACCTTAAGTAAAACAAGTGATCACCAAAAGGCAATCATAGAATCACAGATTATCCTGAGTTAGAAGGGACTCACAAAGATCACTGAAGTCCAACTCCTGACCCTGCACAGGACATCCCAAGAATTCCACCATGTGCCTGAGAACTTTGTCCAAATGCTTCTTGAACTCTGTCAGGCTTGGTTCTGTGACCACTTCCCTAGGGAGCCTGTTCCAACTACCCTTTGGGTGAAAAATCTTAATATCCAACCTAAATCTCCCCTGACACAACTTCATGCCATTTCTTTGTGTCCCATAACTGCTCACTGGAGAGAAGAGATCAGTGTCTGCCCTGCTGCTTCCCCTTCTGTTAAAGTTATAATGAGGTGTTATGATGAGTTACAATGAGGTCTCCCCTCAGTCTCCTCCTCTCCAGGCTGAACAGACCAAGTNTCCAGCTTTGGCAAAAAAGGAACAAGAAATCTGTCTGTGCTTTCTTCTGCTCTTCCCTCCTGTTTACCAAGAGGGAAGTCAGATGGATCTGGAGAAGGTTTCGACTGAAACCAGTTACACAGTTTCTACATACTAATCTTGGTGAGATACGTAAAATGTGTTCCATGGGTTGACATAAACACAGATTTCTAGCACTACTGAGGCTTATCTGGACGATATTGCTGTAAACACTGCAAAAAGGGAGGTATACTGCATCCAACACTCCATATACATTTATCACAGTCTGTTTTGCAGGGTCATGAGTCTGTCAGAGAAGCCCCTCCAAACTCTGCATTCAGATCAGAAACACTTTCAACCACAGATTCCCAAACGGTTTCACAACCAGAATACTCCAAAGCATCACTGCTCTTGCACCAGGCTGGCAACCAAAGAGCAGCTCAACGTGTTCCCAGTGGCTCCCCACAGTCCAAGCCCGGCAATTTCGGAGTCTGCTGGGAGCTTGACTCTCCAACTGATACAAGTTTAAAGTCAAGATCATTGTTTAATTCCACAAAAAATTGCCTCTGCAGCCCAGATCAGCCCCTGACACAGCATGCAGCATGGCCCCACAAGGATGCACATCAGCACAGCTGAGGCAGTTAAATCCTACTAATGGGATGAAGCAGGGACTTCCTACAGTCCTGCCAAGCCTTCTGTCATGACCCTGTGAACTGGGCCCTCCACTGATCTAGCTATTCTCAACTCCACTAGTTTTCCTCTCTGTACAGCACTGTTTGATGTTACTTGCATCACACATTGCTGAAACTATTTTCTTTTCAATTTTATGTCCTCTGTGTATAAGAAATATATGTGGTCTGAAATTATCTGGGAATCACCAGGTTGTTAAATGCCTTTTATGGCCTCACAAATAAACTATCACTGCTTTACAGTTTAATATTAGGGATATTCTGTTCTTTCACTTCATGAAACAAGCATGTAGACAATTTTTACACCGAAACTATGTTTTGCAATAGCCAATTGTTCTAAGTAGCTAAGGACAGACAGAGTGTGTTGTAATGTAAAAATGTGCTAGGAACAACAGCAAATGAAATTATCACAAACTGGAATTTAGAAAGGTGCAAACTGGCGGTGTCCGAACTCAAAGAGCTATGCTGGGGTGGGGCCTCAGAATTTCACATGAAATCCCAGGAAATCAGCTGATGTTGTTAATCCCATGGCTGTCTGTATTTTGACTGTGGCAGGAGGAGAAAGCACTGCGTTCAGAGGGGAATCCATGGAGATGGGATCACTCAGCCACAAACGGAGGTATGGGAGGGTGACTTGCATTCTCAACAGCATCCCTCTCCCTCCAAGCTGGTATCCAATGTGAGCTTCACCAGTTCAGCACTGTATCCTGGTCTTCAAAGTCCAGGTCAGACATATCCTCACTAAGAAACCTTGGGAGGTATAAACCAGGTTTTCAAATGGATTTGGACGCTGAAGGCCATGAAGTGTTTGGCAGGACTTTGGATATACACAGTGGGATGGTGTTCAGCAGAAAACACTAATTGTGGTGGAAACTTTATAAAATTCTGCTGGGTGCCTGCATCAGCTGGAGGTACTGAAATAGCTGTGGCAGACTGCTGCTACTCAGAGAAATCTGCTATGAAGCTGGGAACTGAACCCTCCTCTCTCAAGTCTCAAAGCAGAAGTGTAACCACCACCCCTCTTCCTCTCATGAAGCTTTCCATCATAATACTTCCCTGATTATGAACAGGTCAGTCAATGAATAGAGAGGATCAAATGTTTGGCCAAGTCAGGAGTTTTAGATATTCATGACTGGAAACTTAACCTTCCTGCTGATACTCTCCTATAAAGCATTACTGTTTTTCACCTATTCCCCTTTATTTTTTTCTTCCAAGAGTCCACCATCAGCAGTCAAGATAAATCTAGCCTTGCAACTCTTCTGATACCTATTTATTACAAATGGGTAATGCAAACATTACCCTAATGGCCTAGGGAGAATTTGCCAAGTCTCAAAGTGGCTAAGAAGGGCACTGGTGCCACGCCAGTAATTTTCCTGCAGTCAAAAAAGAAAAATTGTCTGGAGCAGGGCATAGCTGTCCACATGGTTTTCTTTGTTCTTTCCCCCATCTTTAAAAAAAAAAAAAAAATTAAATTAATTCCACAGGAAAACCAAAGAACCAATCTCACGCATAGCCAAAAAAAACCCCACAGTGAAAAATTCCACAGCCAAAATTACTGAATTTAATCAACTGCCCTCAAAAGCCACCACTCTGTCCAACGGACTTAGCCAATATTGACCTTTAACATTGCCAGTACAACCTAGGACACTGCATGGATATCACCTGAAAGCCTATGAAAATGGAGATAGAGACAAACCCACTTCCAGTAGAAAATACAGGTAGTATCTTAACGATTTAATTATCTTGAATCTTGCATGTCTTTAAAAACTTTAACAATGTGTTTAATTATGTTCAATTATATTATAGTTTATTATGTTCAATATAGCTTTAATATATTTCTGGACACAGGACATTAACCCATGGATATATACTAAATAAAACTGTTTCTAAATGCAATGTAGAAGACACTGTTATTCCAAGAGGAAAGCAGCTGCTTTTATTTATTCAAGCCCCTAATAAATTAAAATTTCAGGCTACCTGGTTATTTTCTTGGAAAACATTAGCACTTGTAAGGAAGCATTGTTGGAAAAAATACCCAGAGCAGCGACAAATAATAATCAGATTTTTTAAAAATGTTTTACTGATGTTATTATAATTTCTCCAAGACATTACAGAGAATGCTATTTATCAATCATGTTATTAAGCCATGTTTTTAATCTCAAGTACGTTCATATTAGGAAGAAAATAAAAGAAAAATAAAGTAATTTATTTCCCTTTTCTCCCTTTTTAAACAAAGTATTTGTATTATCTCAGTTTCACATAAGCTGCAACATACATAAAAAGTATGCTAATTAAAGAAGGGAAATAACATAATGAGACATCAGTGTTAGAGGTGCATTTTTATGCCCAAGTACACATTTGCTCAACAGATTTAAAAATGAGAAAGGATCTAGTAACATGTACTGATGCTTCCCTGGCAAGTTAAATGCTACCCCTGCCTTTCATTAAACACACCCACAGTGGGAGCTGCATTTTGTGGCACTCTTGTTCCCTAACACATTTCTTTTCTTTTTCTGGCCAACATTAATGCAGAGTTTGACATGAATTTTTAAGCAGCTGCCAGGATGAATAAAGAGATCCATAAATCAAAGGTATTTAGGCTGCAGTGAATGGATTTTATTCTTCTTCTTTATTTTTTGGTTAAGGAAACTTTTAACATATCAGAGTCCTAACAAAACAAGCAAGGCAGAAATTACAGGCATTTGGGATGATTTAAGGCATTTTAACTTGCTGAAGCATACCTGCCTAATCGAATATTTCTAGGTGGAGAAAATGCATGCTTCGGAAGAAGATCCAAAAGACCCTCTCCAAACCCACCCTCTCCACGCAGTACTTGGCTATGGAAATACATTTCAGCAGGTATGCCTTCATGCAAAACCTGCAAACTTCAAGGGTAACCACCTATTCACTAGTGATAGAGGAAATGAAAGACTTTAGTGCAGTAACAGTGGCTTTTGTAGAAGAAATGAACCAGTTTTACACCCAGAAGATGTACATAAATGCTCTCCTTGGCTGCAGGCTGTGCTTACAAACCTGTGATATTCCTTGATTTTGCTCTGGGAGCTTTCAGAGGTGACACTGAACACAGTCCTCTCTTCTCATTAGCAGTCAGGCCCAGCAGTGGCAGGGCTGCTCCTTTAATGCTTTGTCAGTTTTTTGATGGAGACTCTAAAATGTGGTCTTTCTGACACATTTTAGAATAGGCAGTTTAATTCTTCATGCTTGGCAACAGTTGGAAGTCAGTCAGAGAAGTTAATTGAACTATTTGAATAGAATTTCAATTGGGAGGCATATAGAGTCTTCTCTCCAAGATATTCTATGCAGATATAAATGAAGATTTGTCTTATACTGTAGATCAAAATCAAGCAGTAAAGATTTTGTAAGTGAAAATCCAAACACTATTTTGAATTCAGAAATTGCCCTGACATTGCCCTGAAATTGCCCAGCGTTCAATCTGGCTCTGAGCCCAGGAACAGAAACTTTACAGGAAGGTGCAAGAGCCTAAGCAACTCTTCCTCACTTCTTGAAGAAATGATTTCGTTTTTCGGAATCCATTTCAGTAACCAGCAGCTATTGTAAGGAAGTAAAACAGACACAAATATAACCAATTCCACATCCCACCCAGGCTCAGCCTGCAGCCTGTGCCAGACTCAGGCAGTGTCAGGGAATTCAGTGGTGGTGGTGGTGGTGGCAGTGGTGGTGCTTCCTGGGAGCTCAGTAGTGCTCCTTCTGCATAAGGACTCACTGTGCTGCCAACCACTGAGCTCTCCTGCCACAGCTTGTGCTGCTGCCTACTTCCCTGCGAATGGATTTTACACTATGGTTTGGATGATGGGTAACATTTTAAAGCAAATTCGGAGCAAAGAACAGACATTTGTTAAAAAATACTATTTTTTTCCTCTCCAGAACAGCAACTCAGCTGAAAAATTACTACTGAAGAGGATGAAGAGGACTCCATGGTGATGGTGCTGTGGTGATTGTCTAAGCTGCAGCCAAGAACAGTGTGCTTGGCCATCAGAAGATACTACCTTCTGTTGCAAATCTTGCTCTCTTTGAAAAGAGTATTACTTTATATTTGTGTTTGGTATCTTTCCAATGAAGTTACATGAGAAATGGTATGTAGGTTAATGAGAATGCCTGTGTGAATTGCCCTAATATCACAGAATTATAGAAAAGTTTAGGTTGGAAAGGATCTTAGAGATCCCTGCCATGGGTAGCGATGCCATTCATTAGATCAGGTTGCTCAGGGCTCCATCCAAGCTGGCCTTGAACTACTATCTCAGTTGCAAAATGTGCCCTTGAACTACTATCTTCATAACTGCAACAAGGATTCCGAATCTTTATGACCATCCACTGAGAGCTCAAGCTCAGTTCTTCTATTCTGCATGGTGCAATAATAAATTGATCAGAAAAACAGCTGCTACCTGTTTTTCTTAGAAAAACCCAACAACTTAGCCTTACATTGTGTTTTTGTGAACTTAAAAAATACATTTGAAAATCAAAGCAATATTTCCAAAAATCTGATCTCTGAGCTTCACCCAATTTGTGGAAGAAGAAGCATAATACTGTTTAAACAACGTCCTAGACACTTATGTAGGCAAACAGGGAAACGTTACATTACTGGTAAGAAATCAAAGTGGGTAAAAGGACTGTTCCCTGCAGGAATCTTTCCCTATTGGGCATTCAAGGCATTGGCCTCAAATTGAAGTATTAATAAATGATACTACAGGAAAAACTTTGGCAGAGAAGAGCAATATACAGTAAGTGGCAGTAATACATAGTCAACACATCACGTGTCACAGGTGAATGACTACAGACTGTGATCTATAATCTCTTACATAAACTGTCTCAGTGCCAGAGGACTGGAAAGGACACCAATTTCTAATGAGATTTCATAACAGATATGGGCAGCTACAGATCAGCTTGTCCAAAGTTATTTAGTGAGATTCCTCACCTAAGACTCTTAAGCCAAAAAGGTGGTTCTGAATAAAAGAGGAAGGGGCCTCAGATGAGAACATAAGAGGTTAAAACACAGGATCTAGGTGTTCAAAACATCCAAGAGCAACTAGGTACAAAAACCATCTAGGCATCACAAACTGCTGAAGCTGGGAAAGCCATTCTGGATAGGCAGGATTCAATGTTTACCGGTAACTGTAATTATTTTCTTCCCTACGCAGCTGCTGTTCACCATTATGAGAAACACTATCTGAGACAGACAGACTTTTGGTCTCAAACCATAGTTTGAAAACTGGGAACTGGGAACTGAAAGTTTTAACTCCTGCGGAGAGAAGGAAAATTAACTCAAACCATGACGCCAAACCAACAGGGCCAAAGTCAGAGGTCTGATTATACCAAGAAGTCACTGTCTAAGCCGAAATAGGGAAACCATACCTGTTTCTGAGACCAGTGATGAACAAAGAAGGACAGGGGCTGAGGCAGTTGGTGCCTCTTGCTTTTCAAAGCCCCAGTGAGGAACTGACCCAAGGCAGAAGAATGCATTTCTAATGCTGAAGCAGGAGGGTGGGCTGATGACTCTGAGCTCTGTAGCACATATGTGGACACCAAATGTCCAGCTTCCCCCACAGGGGTATGAACACAGCATAAAGCAGAGAAAAGCAGCAGCAACATGTGAGGTGACTGCATCCGCCATCAACCCTCATGCTGAACATCACACTTGGGTCCTGCAGATGGGCCTGGCCACCTCTTCTCTCAGTGCCATCCCAGAAAGGCATTACTGTCACCAAGGGCAAGGGACCGGGGAGGTTTCAGGCAGGATTTCAGCCTACAGTGTGGGAAAGCTGCAGAGCAGGATGCAGATGTCTTTGTTCACCCACTTCTGCAATCCACAGGCACTGCCATCCCCCAGGTACCCCCATGCTGCAGCCTCTCTGCCCTCACACCCTGTTGGGTGGAGGAGGAGAGATGCCAGCAGAACACCAAAGCAGGAATGCCGCTGTTCTCTGTTCCCACTGCTAAAACTGAGACCCATCATGTAGCCATGATATTTTATGAAAAATCCT
>VYZP01013310.1:797-11338 GCA_013400635.1 Hypocryptadius cinnamomeus
TGCCATGTTATGCACCTAAATCTGAAACTTAATTTTAAAAAAAAAATCTGTGTAGGTGCTAAGGTCCTAGAGGTTCTTTGATTTGATGTTCCTGTTTAAATGTTAGGCTGTCTTTTCACTTGCGGTAGTTGTGCCTGCACTCACTCACCGCCTTGGAGCGCCAAGTCTAGGTGAGAGTGGATGTGCAGGTGATCTCAGCTGCTGAAGAGGGAGATTTCTTGCTATAGCTGCGGCAGATCTTGCACTCGTTGGCAGCTACTTTATATAATGATATTTTGTGCTCTTTGCCTCTACATCCACCCCTGCCTCTTGCCTGTTTTCTCATGCCTGCCTTACCTTTCAGGGAGAGTTCCTCCCCGTGTGGGCTGTGCGAGGTGATGGTGCCATCTCCCTGGAGGAAAAGTTGGGGTTGCCAGGCAGCATAGATTTTCTGTCTTCTAAAGTTGTAGGATGATTTGTAAATGGACACACAGAACAGCAAATTAGTTTTCTGAGCACAGACTGTTCTGAAAATATGGTGGCTTGCCATGTCCTAATGCTATATAAACATTGTAAAATTCAACAATTATCAATGGAAATATTCAATATGAATCTACTTCTGATATTTCCCAGAATAGAATAAGACTTCTACATGAACTCATGCATTTTACTTCTTTTCCAAAATTCTTTTAGTGAGAACAATGGATTTTTGAAATATAGCATTTCTACAATATGCCCGAATATTTTAAAGAGCAAGGTTTTTTTAGCTTTATGTTGATCCTAGATTTTTCTGTGATATAAAGCACACTGGATAATCTACCTCCACAATTCTAGTTCTTCTAATCTCTTTTCAACTGAAAATACTTCAACTAAGCATTGTCATCGCAACATCTTGTAGTGGGTGACCCTCTATTGCAGAAACCGTGGATGTAGCACCTTTAAGCTTATAAATTAGTAAGACTGATGAAAATCCTGAACCCATCTAAGTAGATGATGGTTAAGGGACTGTGCCTGTAGGACCTGATCAACCACATGTGAAAAATGGAGAACACTGCTTTTTGAAGTAAATAGGAAAATTGATCACAGTGTAAGATTTTCTTAAAGTTTCACTTACTGTTTGCATTGCAATAGGCCTGTCCGTGGATTCTGGGGATATTAAGGGGTGCTCTGCGGGATGGCATATGATCAGAAATTTCTGTATTAGTGAAATATCAGTTAAAGTCCCTATTTAGAACTCATAAAAACAGCAGAGGCAGTGAAAATTAAAGAGACTACAATCAGACTATAATTGCAGAATAATAAGAATATTAGTAAGAAAATAATAAAGAGACTTCAAAAAGAGCTCTGCAACTACCCAGGTAAGACCAACACTTCCAGAGAATGCTGGAGCCTTCTAGAGCTAAAGCTGATCGGGACTTTGGCTGACGAACGCATGGAAAAACTGGTGTCCTCAGCTGCACAATACCATTCCCTTCAATCATGGTAACAGCTGTGGAGGAAAAGCAGCAGCATCTGAATTTCTGGGACCATTTTCTGGGTTAGCCTAGGACTCTTGCAGAGGTGCCTAGTCTAAGTGTTAAATTTTTCAGATTCATATCTTGCCAAGTATAATCAAATAAAATAACCAGAGAAGCTACAGCTTCAGAAAACTGTCATACTTTCCCAACTTGTATCATTCATACTTTCCCAGTTTGCATTGCTCATACCTGTAGGGGTAAAATACTTCTTACATGTTATTTAGACAACACAGGTCATGAATGGGCAGCAGATGAACACTCACTGGGGAACTTAATACTCAGGAAACTATAGGTCTGTTACATCCAGAGGGAGCCTTAAGTTTTTTTGGGAAACTGGATATTTACTGGCTCTTTATATGTCCCAGGTATAAGGCAATATGGCAAATTCAGTCCAAAGAGTATATGAGTCAATAGGCTTTTGAATGAGCTGCATGTGTCACAAAAGTCATATAAACCTTGAACCAGTAATAAGTGTGGTTTTATCATGGTGGTAAAATTAATGGAGGAACATTTAGGGGAAGTTAGTAGACATGGAAATTAATGGAGGAACATGTTAGGGGAAGTTAGTAGACATGGAAATGACTCATGCAAAACTTATTCCTTATCTTCAGACAGAACACTGCATGTATTTTATACAGGGTGGTATTTCCAAGGTCGATTTTGGGTAATTTATTCAGAGGGATGGACTTCCTTTTTTTTCTAAGTCATTGAAGGCAGAATACTTTGAAAAATTATGAGCAAAGATTAAAGTACTATGGGCCCAACCTTGCTCTCATTGAAATCAACAGGAAACTTTCCATTGATTTCAGGGGATGGACCAAGCTCTTTAGCCTTTGTGTTTGTGACCTTTTCCTTAATGTTATCCCATCAATTTGAAAATCTCTTTGGGAACAAATGAAGGGAAATCCCTAGTGTTGACTAGAGAAAAAACAAATGTTGTTTTTGCTTTCCAGTGGAGGAGCAAAAAATATTTCACATTACATTTTTTTTGGCCATAAATACAGTCATGCAGATTATGAATTAAAGTTTATTGATATCAGAAAATTACTTAGTTTATCTTCACTTGACTTTGGAACAATTGCAGGAGATCATTTGTTAAAGGATGCAAAGCTATTAAAATGCACTTCTACCACATCTTTTCGTCAATTTTACTCAAAGGCTCCTACTAAAAACAGTAAGAGCAAAAGAAGCAGACTTCTGAACAAAAAGAAGGCAGGAAAACTCAAGAAGTTTGCTCTAGTTCATTTGGCTCTGAGTTGTAGCCTCAACTTTTGTAATCAGCCATAGTCAGTTCCTTCATGAATGAGGGCTTTCACCTGCTTTCTTCTCCATTTTCCTGCTTGGGGATAATTGTGATTCTATTTAAGCAGAGTCTTTTCCATCATTGTATATTTCCCTATAAATTGCTGTGTTACATAAACTACTAAAACTGCACAACCACACAAGTCCTTGAAAATGGGTGCTACATTACGTGTAGGGGTTGTCTTATCACTTACTGTACAGTTCAGAGATAATAAATCTAATTGATTCTCCTTTCTGTTATCTAAACACCAAAGTCCAGCACAAACTGTGCAGCAATATTTAAATGACCACAACACAAAGTCAACATGATGCTGTGGAAAAGAATAGAGCAATATTCTTAATTCTGAAAACCTGTATTGGTAATCAATTGAAATGTTGGAGCAATTGAAGAGCTGTCCAATTTTCAATTGCAGTATAAGTTGGGAAACAATTTGAAAATAATGGCTCATACAAAGAGTTTTTGAAACAGTCAATATGGTCTTCATGTGAAGGACAAATAAGAATTTGGCAGTCTACCCATCGTTTGGTCTTTGTGCATTAGACATTATCTGCAGGACTCACTGCAGTGGCCCAGCTGAGATCAGAGCTTGCAATCTTTCAGTGTGACTCCCATGAAAATGTACTTAGAGGGATATTCATTATGGAGACGTAGCCAAAGAATGTGTTGTAGCCTTACTTTGAGCAGTGCTGCTAACATGCATTCAACAAATACTTGCTTTAGTGAGCTGATGCACATTTGAAATGTTTAATACCTGTGGTAGGTCATTCTCATATTACTGTGTTGCACATTATTAAAAGTAAGAGGTTTAATGCAGTGTGGTTCACTGATGTCAAAACAAATTTTCTTTCAGCAAGTATTATGATTTGTGGGCAACATTTATGCATCTTTTCTTTGATGTAAATGATTACTTCCAAACATTGGCTCTTAATGCGAATGAAGACACAAATATGTCTTTCCATCTGTGGATTTTCTTAAAAAGTTATAGAGGTTTAGACCAGCAGTATTCCAGTCTGGGTTAATTTCCATGGGAACTACTGGCTGCAAACTACATATTTTTCACATCACGTCCTTCAGATGGTTGTCTCTGGTGTGACTGAGGACTCATTTGACTCCTTCAGCTTCTTATCCTTCTCTGAAATAATCAGTGTCAATCACCACAAGAACTGGGCCTTGACACAGAGACTCCAAAGGCAAGGACCAGCATGGTGAGGTAGATAGAGCAGGACTGAGAATTTAGGAAAGTAATGTTACACTCATTAATTCCTCTTAGTGTTTTATTGAGTCTGTCCCATGAAAAGAACATTTTTAGAAATGAAGATGAGAATCTAAACTTTGGCAGATGCATTTTGGTAGTCAGACAATTCTTTAATTTTCATTACATGAAAGAGAACTCCAAGAATACTGTCTTTTCCTTTGCAAAACAAGAATTTAAAATAAAAATGCTAATGAATTGCAAAAACCCCATGAAATAGTTATTTTCTGGACCTGAGAAAAATCCTGAAATACGCTGGATTTGGAAAAAATACTGGTGTAACTAGGGCCTTTGAATTTTTTGGATAAGGGTGTTATATGGATGTACAAATACAAATACTCTGTGCCTACATCTGGAAAATGTGTGTATTTTTACAGCAATATAATTGATAAGATCTAGTTAGGTGTTCTTCATAGTCACTGTATGCAATTTTCTAAGTGTGTGTCGGTGATGATAGTACATTTATGATTGTGCTATTTTTAAAATTTCAGCTTAAAAGACTGTACCTTGGCAAATTCTGCCTTCTCAATATTTTCATTTACCCCATGGCATTAGTTGAGGTGGTTTTTTCCTGTTCAATGCAAGGCTGCTGTGCAGTCTTGCCTGAATCTGAAAGAAAAGGGTTTACTTATGCAACTTGAAATAAGGAAAGGAAAATAAAGTGTTCAATTCTCTTATGATGCATTTGTACATAAATGATTGTTGGTTGCTCTCTAATGGGGAAAGGTCTTGGCTGATGCAAATAAATTTATATTTTTGGTACTCAGAAGAGTACAAGAGCAAGGTAGATCTTGCAGGGAGACCTATCTGCCTGTTCATGGGTCCTCCAGTAGCAGTGTGGTGCTACTCACAAAGGGACAGGGAAAGAAAAAAAAAGTAGATTAATGCTCTGGGTTTGACACTGCTGGGTTTTTGTTCAGGCTTTCAGCTTCTGGCTACAATGGCAAACTTATAAAACCTGACAGTCAGGTAGAACTCTTGGCAGTAAAATGGCTGGATCATACAAAGCCTTTGCATTTTCAGTGTCAGAGTATCGTGCTCAAATTCAGTGAAATCAGTTTCTCTCTGTAAATTAATTTTTGTAAGTCATTGAAACATGTGGTCCATGACTGCTGGCATAGACTCTGCTAGGATGTTCATGTACTTAAAGTTAGCATGTGTTTCTAATCTTCTAATCCTAGATCAGCTGTTATTTACCCACCTACTATGGGTATTCTTCAAAATATATTAACTCCACCTTTGGATCCAAGAGCCTGTTTGGCTTGCAAAACTCCCTTACTTGCTCCATTTTTGAAATAGTTATTTTTTCTTGGTTTAACATAAAAACCATACAAATTTTCCATAGAAGGCCTGGATGGACTTTCTTAGCTGGCAGCATAAGACATAATTATTTGACAGCTTGGCATCAAGAGTGGATATGCAAGTACTATAATAATAAAGAAAATTGTAAAAAAAGTTAACCAAATGAGATTTGTACCTCCGAAATCTTTACAGTTATAAGCCTTTAAAAAAAAATGCTGTACCATTAACTTTTTAAGACAGAGCAGTTGAATGTATTCCACATGTTAGGGAAGTATTAACAATTAAATTGCTGTTTAGCTAAAAAATTGTGCTGCTTGAAGTTCAAAAACCAGAAACCTTCAGATACACACATCTTTTGCTGTACAAGCAGAAGAGAAACATGAAGGACTGTAATCCAGTGATGTGCAAAACTGCAATGGGTCAGTATTTAAAATTCTTTGCACGACTGCTCACATCATGTCCAAATGAGTAAAGCAGTGCTCAAAAACCTTTTAAGGTATTTTTAGCCCTGATTATTTTACCTTCGTGCTAGCCCTAAGCAGTACAAAGAGCTCAGATCGATGCAAAGGGAGAAGGGAAGCCAGGGGAGGGATGTGGGGGTAACCCAGCACCAGGGCCCTGTCCTGGGAGCGAACCCGTCCTCTCCATCCCCGCAGCCAGCCAGTGCGAGAGGGGCTGCCTGCGAGAGTCACGGGCTTTTAGCTTTTTAACAACTAAATCCACCGCTCGATTGCTGCCCTCTCATGTCCTGTGCTGCAGTTTGTTTTTCTCTCCCCTCTCGTCCTTTTGATGTGGCTGTACTAATTTCTGAGGGGAGCCAGAGGGAGCAAGGCAGAAGAGCATGTTAGTCCACAGCTGCCTATCAGTGGAGGACAGTGGGTTTGATTAAAGGGGAGCTCCCTCCTGGATTTCACACATCACATCAATCACATTGATCAGCCCCCAGAAAGGCAACATATTGTCTGGGAATAAGCCAAGGAGGGGTATCAATTTCACAATAACACTTATGTCTTTCAGCCAAGAACTGGTTTATTTTTGGCCACTGAAGGCTGAGATTCACTTTGGAGCTCCATTTATGTCCAAAGATTTTTACTACTCACTTGCTATTTCACTAACAAGTTACTACTAACTTTTTCCAGAAATCTGTAGTCCTACATGTGATTTCTACATAGAAAAATCAGCTTCTGCTTCCTGCCTATGTACAGTGGTGGGACTTCCTAGCTATGTGTCAATGTTTTTTATTTCTTTCACTGCTACTTGAAAGTGCAGAGTCTTTAGGAGGGTTCACATTTTTTATAATTTTTCCTATAATCTTCAGGAAAATGTTTAAGTCCTTAGGAAAAATTAAATATATTTTAAAAATCTTTTATTATGCATATATATGATGTGGCAAAATATGTCTATTGTTTTGATATACCATTTATTAATTCCATTTGCACAAGAGCTCTCTGAAAGCTATCCTATATTGCAGTAATGGTATCTACACTTCCTGGTCCCAAATATTCCAGGTTTATGAATATGTTGCTTTTTCAGATAGAGTTTTGATTGATTATCTCTGCCTGTCACTTTAAAGAAATCATTCTTACATATTGTTTTATATCACCCTCCCAAGGAGGTTTCATCTAGTTTGTTGACATAATGAATCCTACACCCCATGATTAATTACTTGTATTAAATTATTATGCCAACCTACATTTACCCTGGCTACTTTCTCAATAATTGCTGCTCTGTAAATGTATTTGAGAGTGCCTCTGTGTGTGTGAGAGAGAGAACTGGAGCTCAGTTAAGCTGCACACTGCTGTAGTGACTGAGTGTAGGAATTAACAAAATGACCCCTTCTTCATTAAAAATAAGGACTAGAAACAGAAGGAAAATTGCCAGTATGGTGTTCTGCTCATGGCAATTCCTGATGATTTCACCAGTTTTCTAAAATAATATGTATCTCATAAAATATCTTTCAAGGCTAGTTATCATTTTGTACTCAAAATGTTATTCTCCCCTCAGTATCAGTATTTACCTAATTATTTAGCTAATGACAGGGTGACCACAACGATTTTAAAAAGGAAGGTACAGCCTGGCTGCCCTTTTGCTGTGCTAAAACCCCAATATTTTCGAAAGAGCTATTTTACCCTGTGCAGTGATGCAAACCCTACCAGCTTCACAGCACTCCACAGATTTGCCCCCCCCGCCTTCATGTTTGTTAAAGAGTCAGAGAGAGGTTATCTCTGTCATTTAATAGAGTCATTTAGCTAATTTTATTTTTCTGTAAAGTGGTGAAAGAGACACTATGCAGTTAGTTAACACACATTCTGGAATTCCACAAAATATCCTGCTGTGTTTCTTGCCGCAACTTCTACATAATCCAATCTCAATATGCATTGTTTTCATAATCTCTCTAAAGACATATTACAGAAAATTAGGATATATGCAAGTTTTAATTATGTTTTTAGCAGAGCAACTCAGACTACTTCCTCAGAGTTTTCCATACTAAAGACACAAAATTTACCATAAATGCTGTCATTAAAAAACATCACCAGAACATTCTTTTTTCTTTAGAGTAATCAGGAGGATATAACCCTGTTTCCAATTATTTGAGCTGAACCAGCTATGAAAAGATGTTGTTGTCTTGCATTCTTGAAATTGGTGTAGCTATACATATTTTTCTCTGTCAGTACTACCATAACACAGACATGAGGGGCTTTGCTTGTGACAGTCTCAATTTTTATTTGTTTAAAATGGGTCCTGAAGTATCAGAGATACTGGTCAACTTTCCAGTGCTATGATCCTTAATAACTTGTAGGGCTTTTAGGAAGATATGTCATTCTCTTTTCATCACTAACCATAGCAAAAAACTGTATAATCTTGACACTTGCATTATCAAATGGCTTAATGTTTATTGAGCTTTGGGGATAAGTTCTTTTCCATGTTAGAATTTTAATAGTATGGTTTTTATAAAATGGCACACAATTGCATCCACCTATTATCCCAATATTCTTATTAATTCTCTTAAGCAACACGGAAGATTGTGTTTTCAGTAACTTTGACAGTAAAATCTGTGACACTTTCTTGCTAAATTTCAGAATTTTAACATTTCATTTTTCTTCCTCAGCACCCCATAGCAATGCTTTTTGTGTGACTGACATTATCTTTTGAAAATTCTTTTGTACATTGTAGATGATGTATTTATTTTAATATCATTAAACACACTAGTGAATACTTCTGCAGAGTGTTACCAATGTGTAAATAAAATAATTAAAGTAAAAAAAAAAGGTTTAGATGAAAAAAATATGAATTAACTAAATCTGCAGAAATAAAATGTACCTATGCTATATATGGTAAATTCCCAGTGTCTTTTTAGTTTCCTGCCAAATATCTACTTCATATAAATAATTTTGAACAACAAAACAAAACAAATCAAAAAATAAACCCCACCAGCCCTGTGGTATCAGAAAATGTAAAGTAAAGCCATTATTTGCTTAAATGAGTTTCAGAACTTCCAATAATTTATCATAAATTTCCCTGAGTTTCTTTGACTTTCTTCATCTTGATCTCTCCTGCTATACATATCCACCATTTCAATATGCAGCCAATATTATCATACTCCGAACCAAGTCAGCAGTTTTGACGTCTTCATTTCAATGTCCTTTTCTGTACCTTCAGCAATGTTAATGTTACAAATTACGGGAGGGTGTATTAATAGCCATACCCAAGAAGCAGAAAGAAAAGTGCATTTTTTTAGACTAAGTACTAACTTGGGATTTCCCGGGCCCATTGCGGAGCCTGCGGAGCCCCGGCTCCTCCGTTGTGATGATAATGGATTCCGTGTTGTTGGCTCAAAGGTCGATGGGTCACCGTAAGCTCCTTAATGGACTGTGAAATAACTTTAACTGCATTAACCTCTCCGGATCACATGGGTGGCACCAACATCCACTCCTGAAATTCTCATTCGCTTATAGAGACAATACCATTAGATTATTATATTTTCCTTTTGGAATAGCAATAGGCTCAAAGCAATTATGCAGCTGAGCGTTTCCATTAAGAGAATAGGGCCTTAAAGAAGATTAACTGGAGCTTCTCTGGCGTTCAGTATAAAGGTGGAATAAGTCTAAAGATTTCAACAGAATTCAAATCTGCTAAAACCCCTATCTGTGATATCATGGTGTTCTAAAGTATGAAGTCATTAACTGAAATAGCAATGCTGTATCCGAAAGCAGGTGCAGTTGGGAGGCTGCCCAAACTGAGCCCCTGACTTTACCCTGCATTTTCCAAGTGTTTGCTCTTAAGAATGTTACAAAATTTGGCACTAAAAAAAACAGGAGGAAGACTGACTCCCACAACCACCTTCACATTATTTTAACCTGTTACCTAGGTCCCATCTTTTCTGATTCCTTTCAAAAATGACACCTGCAACCAGGTGCAACACTCATCTTCAGTGATGCTGCAGGATCATTGCTGCTGGAGCTGGGATGAGGTGTTGATGCTCAGGCCTAACAGGTCTTTGGCTGGCTTAGGTCTTTGGCTAGAAAACCTGGGCACAGACCTGACTCCACGACTTCCCATTTGGTTGTGTGGATTGGCAGTTTCCAGGCCGAGAAAATCATGGCCCTATTCAATATAACCCTATTCACAGACTATGCTCTGCTTAAACCTCCAAGTCAATTAAACTTGAGTGTGTGTAATGAGCTACGGGCTTGTTTAAGTAATGTGATGAAGTGGGGTCTTTCATCCCCCAAATTAGCCACAAAACAGATCTGCTGCTGGTAATGTCAGACTTTCCTTGTGCCAACTCCAGTAAAAAGCATATAGGGACAACAGCATGAGCACAACTTCCAGGTCATAACTATTGTAGGTGTTATTATAACTGGGTTTTTTGTTTTGTTTTGCATTAAAATAAAAAACCAGTTAAGTGCCCATCCCAAATTCTAGGCACCTTAGCACATCAAAAAAAACAAATTCAGTATCATCTCCTCAACCACAGCAGAAATACATCTAAAGCAATTATGGAAAGTATTATTCTTTGAATATGATGAGAATGTGCTTAATTTGGAAGAAAACCCCATACTTGGAAAAGTTTAAAAACTTTACATAGTGTAAGATCTTATTGTCAGACTATTCAATCTTAAAGTTTTTTTTGTAGAGAAAATGGAACTTTGGGTAAACATAATTACTTTTTAAAAAGCTATGAGAA
>VYZP01013323.1:0-30444 GCA_013400635.1 Hypocryptadius cinnamomeus
GCATTCAGCATAACCTCCCATGATTGATGCTAATGACCATGAGTTACTATGCCATTGTGGCAGAAGTGGGATCTTCATAGGTGAGGTTTTTGAAAATAGCTAATAGAGTGCTTTAGGACATGAAAGCCATGATGAAAATCCTATCCTTTAGCCTGTGTATATACCTCATATTAAATATGCCAGCTGGTTAGATTTGGGCTGTTCTACAGCTGTGGAACGGATGTGTTTAAGTCCTGCCTCTACTGAAATTAGATGGAGGTGGGCATCTAATTTCTAGGAAATTAAATCAAGTCTGTTTCTGGAGTCTCAAAAGCAAAACCATTAAAGTTGTGGTGATTTTTCAAATGTAATGTTTTCAAAATGGCAGTGATCTTGCAGCAAACCTGATGAGTGCAATTAGTGCAATTAACCCATTGGCTATTCCATGAAAAGGCCCCTGGGTCAGCAGAAAGGCAGTGTGATGCTGAAATAGGAGGATCAGATTAAAGGAGAACATATCCATGGTTTTGTAAAAGTCAGCTGTTGGTACAAGTTTATGTTTACATACTGTAAACTGAAATGTCTAGGAATATTTCATTTTTGTTGTCATCACACTGTATTGTCAGAAATGGCAAGGGTAAAAAAAGGCATTTCCCCATCTCCATTATGGCTGAAAATAGTTTCTATCAGTAGCAGCATCCTAGGACCTGCTGTGCAGGCTTTTATGAAGGTGCTTCTGATGCTGCCTTGGATGCTTCCATTTGCCTTCCACTAGGGCCTAATATTTTTATTTTGAGATCTGCCTTCTAATACTTACCCAACCTGACTTGCTTTGGTTTGGGATTAGGGCTCTTAATTTTCCATTGACAAGGCAGAGAGGGAAAACCAAGGAAACAGGCATGGCCTTGTAAATGCAGGTAACCTTGTCAAAGCTTCCTGTCCTTCTATGCTCCAGAGCAGCCTTCCCATCAGCTTTTTCCTTTTGGCTTCCTCAGTATTCAGCCTAGCCCTAGAGAAATGCATTACTGAGCCCTCTGTTAATGCATTCTTTTTGAGAGAAAATGTGAAGGAAGATAAAACCACGGGAAGAGGATATAGAATGTCTAAATAGGTTTTTATCTTGCATTCTTGTGGACTCACAGGATAGCCACCCTGTGTACAAGGGCTTGTCAATCTGCACATGCTTTCATCCTTGTCTGGGTAGCAGGAGGATCTTCCTTACCTGTTGGTGTGGTGCTTGCAGGGTAACTGCACGTCCTGTGACAGCCGGAATGACGCCAAGGATTATGCCCACATCCGCTCGGCTATGAAGATCCTCATGTTCTCTGACTCCGAGCACTGGGACATCAGCAAGCTGCTGGCTGCAATCCTGCACCTAGGGAATGTAGAATTCCAAGGTAAATTCAGCATTGTCTGTGCTTACTTTTCCTTAGACTTGATGGTAAAGGTACTTCCCTTAGGTGCTTCCTGCTTCCACCTGCACAGATTAGGTTGTGCTGCTCTGACTGTTTTAACAGGTGAACAGAGTTAGAAGAGCAGGCAGATAAGCACCATGAAATTCTGGTTTGTGACTCTACTGCCATGTGTTTTGAAAAACAGCATCTTACTATTATTTTGTCACACTGTCAGGTCTCTATGGTTGTAAACAGGCCCTTATCACAAAACTGAAACAGCAGAATATAATACCATGCTACATTTGCTGACTGTTGTTCTACACAGGCCAGAGGACGCAGGAGTGATGTTTGCCTTGGAGATAATAGCAGTCATCCTCCTGCTTAAGTCTGCTGAACACTCACCTGCCTAGGTGCACTTCTGGAATGGACAGGCACCGTGTAACAGCGTGACCCAGCAGCACACACCATAAACTTTCACATTTTAGAAAAGAGCTCCTCACTTTGTGATACGGTGGACCCAATACAGACATGCCAGCTGGATTCTTTGGATTAATGCTGACTACTAAAATTAGGGATTTCTTGTATTCCTCTTTGTTGTCTAATTTCCCACAAGCCAGATACACAGGAAAATTACTTCCAGAAACATATTTTCTGGAGTCAGATATCACTTCCCCAGATCCCCAGCAGTTACTATTTTAAATGAATAATCTTGTCAGTTTGGCTGCTGTTTTCAGCCTGATGTTCTAGGCATGAGAGAGCCCTGTAGATCCCAGGATCTGGGTGAAATCAGGACCCTCCTTGGTTAAATCACCAAACCTGTCATTTTCAAATGAGAGCTGAGTCCCTTGCCAGTGTTATGGGGTCACAGAAATACAGCCACATTAACAACAGTGATGGTTCCCCCTGAGACTGGTTGTTTCCTCCTTGCAGCGGCCGTGTACGACAACCTGGACTGCTCTGATGTGATAGACTCACCACACTTCTCCATCGCCACCAAACTGCTCGAGGTAATGGAGTCTCATCTTCTATTGGTTCTTCCTTCTCCCTTGTTCATGAGCACACTGGCAGAGCACATCTCTGGAGTTTATGTAGGAATGAACATTCAACAGGCATGTTGCCTCAGTCCTGTTGACACTCCAGTCATGCTGTTGCAGATGTCCCTCCAAGGTGGGAGACCTTGAAATGGGACAGCAAGTTGCCAGTGGATGCTGCTAGACAAGAAGTTTGTCATAGTCCTCCTCCTGATACAAACTTTGCTGGATTTCCTTTGTTCACCTGGAATGACCAGGTTGCCATGACTGTTTCTCCAGGTGGACTCAAGTGAACTCCAGAACAGCCTCACAAACCTCTCCATCATTGTCCGAGGAGAAAGTGTGTCCAGGCCTCTGAATGTGGTTCAAGCTGCCAATGGGAGGGATGCCTTTGTGAAGGTACTGGTGCTCACAGCTTCCCTGTTTAAAGACTGGGGATGCTTTCAGAGCTGTCTTTCTTCCTGGCTGAGGAGCCCCATGTGATAAACATTGACCCAGAGGGCTCCAGGCCCTTGCAGTTCTCAGGCATAGCTTGACAGCACAATAGCAAGCAGTAAGTTACATCCAAAGTCTCTAATGATGGACTCTAATTCCTCTTTCATTTTTTTTTCTCAGGGTATATATGGGCGGATTTTCTTGTGGATTGTGAACAAAATCAACTCAGCCATTTTCAACCCAGCTTCTCAGAAGCCTAAAGACAGACATCAATCCATTGGACTGCTGGACATTTTTGGGTTTGAAAACTTCAGCAACAACAGGTAGGAAACTCCAGATGCAATGCAATAGGAAGCTGAAAAGCAGATGATTTAAAGGGAAGGAACAAAAAGGGAAAAAAACAAAGAGACACATGCTCTTTCATCATTATCCTGATTCTCAGAAAAATTGTGAGAATTCCATTACTGGATTTTCCCAGTTTTGATCATGCAGACTCCATTTTTCTTCAGTCTTGATCATACTTCTGCCTCCTTCCCCGGCCTTCATTTTAGTGCAGCCATTGCACATGTCTGTTCCAGATCCTGAGGAATTTTCTGGCCTTCAGCCAGATAATGTTCCTCAGTGACTTTTGGAACAGAATCTAGGGTCTCTACAGTATGTCTTCTATCTTTTGTGTTCTCTCCTGTTATTTTGTGCTGTTCCCAAGACCTGCAGTCCCCATGGGTGCTCACTGTGGTGAGCACCCCAGAGCCACACACAGTGTGCCACAGCAAGTATGAGGTAATGATACTCAGGTGCAGCATAAAGGAGTAAATAACAAAAGAAGTGATAGCACCAGTGCAAGCAGAAACATGTCACATGCTCATAAGTGATTTTCACAGTTACATATTCCCCTTTATCTCTGGAGTTTCTTGAAACACATAGAAGATCTTTTCTTGCCCACTCAGCAACATTCAGTCATCAGCTGGCTCATTGCTGCTGGTCTTTGCCACAGCAGAAAGTGCCTCCTTTGTATTGCTAAGATTGGCAAGGTGCAGTGATGGCAGTCACCAGCACTGTGGAATGTGGCAGTGGTGTACCTAGAATGCATTTAATGCAGAGGCTAAACAAACAGCAGAGAGCAGTGCAGCTCTGGCCAAGGATGACCATGGGCTTTCATTCATCTTGTTCTTCCCCAGCTTTGAGCAGCTGTGCATTAACATTGCAAATGAGCACCTTCAGCAGTTCTTTGTGCACCATGTCTTCAAGCTGGAGCAAGAGGAATACCTTGCAGAGCACATTGCCTGGAACAACATTGACTTCACTGATAACCACCAGGCTCTGGAAGTCATTGCACTCAAGCCCATGAATATCATCTCCCTCATTGATGAAGAGAGCAGGTTCCCACAGGTAAATTTCTGGTTTCACTTGTAATGCCTGGCTTTGCACACAACTCACAGGTAACACTTGGATTTAGACACACAGAAGTGCAAAAGTGGCTTTCAGATACGTTAGGAGAGGCAATATCTTCTCCCCACAGATGTTTCTTTCAAATTAGCTCACTACACAACTGCTTCACTCTCTGCTGGAATGTGCTCTTCCTGGTGCCTTGCAGTTGAAACTCTTACATCTGCTCCAGACAGAGAAGGAAGGAGTCTGGATCATTTTACAAGAGCTTCTTGGGAAATCTTTGAAATTGTTTATTGTTTGAGTATTGTTTGCTGTTGGTTTGGGCTGCAGCTTGCTCTTTCTTCCCCTTGCTGACAAACTTCATTGAGCAATGTCACCATTGTGAGAAACTGAAGGGGAACTACAGGCCTGGCTGCCAGGCAAGGTCATCAACAGAACATTTTGAGCACCATCACAGAGCGGTACAGAGCAACAAGCTGATCAGGCCCAGCCAGCAAGGGCCCTGCTTGACCAATCTGATCTCCTTCCATGACAAGGTGACCTGCTTAGTGCACGAGGGAAAGCCTGTGGCTTTTGTCTGCCATGATTCTGTGATTCTGTGAAATGTTATCCTGCAAAGGTCAGTCACCTCAAAGAAGAAAAGCAGAGATGAAAGTAGCATCTGATCTCAGACATCCCTGCAGAGCATTTTCATAGTCTGCAGAGTATGGTGAGGCTAAACTGGAGTGTTGGTGCAGGAATCAGATGACAATGGAGGGTGTCCAGAAAAGCAAGCCCCTGCCTCAGCTCATTTGTAGTCCTTCAGGTAAGTACTTGAGAGGATCATGTACAGGGAGACAGCTTTCCCCTTCCCTAAGAAGAGGGTGGTCCCACAGATCAAGAAAGCACCTCTTCCATGATTCCCAGAGCATGTGACTTCTGAGAGCAAAGCCCCCACTGCCCTGGGTGCAGGTGAGTGCAGAGAGCTCGCATGGCCCATGAGGGGATGGCATCATGATGGCACCCCTTGAAGAGAAGCACCCAGCTGACTGCCTAGCCTCTGGAACTCATGCTCTGGGCATGCTGACTGGGATCTGCCCAGGGATTCTTCCAGGGATCTCTGAGTCTTGCACCAGCTGGGGAGTGCAAGAAGAACTGTGCCTGCCCAGGAGAAGGAGGAGGCATCCCTTACAGCTTCCTGGGTAGCAGGGCATGAGAAGGTTGGTGGGGGCTTTGCTTGTGAGGTCCAAAGATCTGGTAAATTCTCAGCCCACCTGGTGATGTTGGTAATGTTATGGGGACTTGTGTACAGCCCTAGAACACCAGGCCCTTTGCTTGATGGTGTGTTCTATCATGATGCTTGAGACAGGGGTCTGTGTAAAAGGGAAGATACTGTTGGCACTTTCTCCAGATCTACTACACACATAAGGGCAGAATTTGAGCTTTTGTTATCTCTAGGCACCACTTCTGTTTGTTTGCTGAGCACAGGCCAGTGCTGGGGACAATCTGCTTAACCATCCTTTTTCACTTGTACTTGTTTCTAGGGCACAGATGCCACCATGCTTATCAAAATCAACTCCCTCCATGGTAAAAGTAAAGTCTACATCCCACCTAAGAGTGTTCATGATACCAAGTTTGGCATCAACCACTTTGCTGGGGTTGTCTTTTATGAATCAAAAGGTGAGTCTATCTCTGCTGGATACAGAGGGCGAAGGGAAGGGCATGACTCGCCCTGGATACATGGATGCATGATGGGTGCATGACCTGGATATGTAGCTCTCCAGGGTATTGTTGATCTGAAGTTGATCAGGAGGTCAGAAGACCAATCTGCAAGTTACTGTAAATTAAGTGGATTTTAGGTAGACACTGATGCTAGAGCCAGCAGGCTGCAGAGGTGACAGTCTAATATTGTTTCCATCCTATAGATTTCTTGGAGAAAAATCGTGACACACTGAGTGCTAATGTAATGCAAGTGGTCCATTCCTCCAAAAACAAATTCCTGAGAGAGATTTTCCAGGTGGAAACAACCCCACCTATTCTGGGACGTGGGACCATTCGGCATCTTGGATCTGACCAGGTCTACAAGGTTGGTTTACTGGCACTGTCTTGCAGAAACAACTCATTTCTCCTGCCTTCCATACAGCTCTGGCTGTTCTTGATCTCCTCTTTCTTTTGCACTGTCTCTGCAAATCTCTACCTGTTTAATTCAAATTGTTTCTGCCAAGGGGGCTGCAGGAAAAGTCAGGGTCTGGTGTTCATGCTGTAAACAAGTACAAAGTCAGCCCTGTCAGCCAGGTGTGCACCCTGGACATCTGTGTAGCCATGCCTGCAGTTGTTTCAGAACCACAAGTCATGATGCTTCCCCACATGTTGTCACTGGCTGGACATCACTGTGTGACAAAGTTCATGATAGGTCATTATCACAGACTCCACTGATCCTGTTGTGTCTGTGCCTAGTGAAAATAAGGGTGTGAAGTGCAGTGGACTAGAAAACAGTGTGGGGCACAGCTCAGGTTCTCTGTCCTGCTCCAGCTTCCACACACCTTGATTTTTGAACATTTAGCTATGCAGTGTCACCAGTATGTGAAGGTACTTTTGCTTGTTTACATCTTTGAGTTTTCCTGTCAGGATACAGAACAACCAGCTTGCTGTCTTACCTGTTATCTGTTTATTCTCCTGGCATTGTTTTCTGATCTTGTCCTTTCTTCCTCTGTCTTTGTCCCAGTGTGGCTTTCTGCTGTCCAGAACACCTGGCCATGGACAGGTAAACATCCTGGGGGCAAAGAATGTCAGAAGTGGAAAAAGCAGCAGATAACTGGCTTAGTATCTCTTAAATGCGATGAATACCTCCAGATTAAATATCAGGTGTATTTACATTGCTCTAATGCTCTAACAGGTCTTGTCCCTATAAATAAGGCTGTGTTAATGAAAAAAAAGTACAGCAGCATCTCAAGAAAGGAAATACCGAATGTGGGTTACTCCATGTCAAAATGCACAGAAATTAGCTGTTGATGTTCAAATAAATGGGACCACCATTGGGAAGCCTAAGAAAGAAGCTTACAGAAAAGAATAATGAATGATGTGCCAGAAAACACTTTTTGGTCCTGAGGTCTCAGAGTTCCTTTCCTGACACATCACAACAGAAAAGTCACCATTAACTCAATAACAAATTCAGCTTTAACAATGTTGCATGTGTGAGATCATGTGTGGCCATGCCACTGATGGTACAGCAGAAAGGTCTCAAAGGTCTGAGAGTGAAAATCACTAAAATACATATATGTTGTTATTATACCACTTCGGGTGCTTGCTAGCCCTAAGATGCATCAGAGCTGCAATGAGACATTCCCAGGAGCTGTTTTCCAAAGACACAAGTGATTGATCACTGGAGGGCAGCCTTGCCTTGTAGCTAAAACAGAGGGTGGAAATCTGAGTATTCAAAACAGCACTTTGGAAGTAAAAAAAGCAGGATGAGATACCCTAAAGATCATGGAAGTGAGGGGGAGCCACTGGACTTTAAATTATTTACTTTGAAAAAATTCCAACAACCCCACAACGGACCAAACTCCCCAAACAAACAAACAAACAAACAAGCCATGTTGTGCTGCAATGATCAGCTCATGGCCTGTATGTAAAAGGCCAATGGAGTACTTTTGTTACTTGTAATCTGTAGTGTTGTCACGGTAATTTAATGTGCCCGTACTGACATGTAGACACTTAGGCCTAATGTGATGATTTGTGTGAAAAAGACAGGTGGAACTGTGCTGTCAGAGAGGCTGGGGAAGTCTGGAGTACCTCATAGTTTACACTCCAGTAAAAGTTGCCTTTTCATTGCTTGCTGTAGTATTAATGGGCAAGGTGACCAGCCTAATCAGACCTAATCCCTAAGGAAGGGGCTGTTCTGGATCTTTAGCATTCCTAGCTATGATGGCAGCAAAATATCTGGCCTGGAGTTTATTCCTGCTTTGGGAGTGGCTGTTTCCCACCAAACTTTCAGGCACGCTCCCAGGAATCACAGCTTGGCACCCAGGCCCGGCACTAAACACAGCCTTGGTTGGAACAGCCAGGTGCATGTGGGCTCCTGTGGGTGGAATTACTTCCACCACAGCCACCCCTACTGCTAGAACTTAGTGCCCAAGTAGCTGAAAGCACTTAGTGAGGGGTTTCTTTACAAGAATAAACACAAATTAATACGGTGCAGATGGCCAATGTAGCTCCCATGTAGGTAAATAATTTTTTTTCTGGTGGTTGTGTGATACTGTTACATTGTACAAAAATACAAAGGTTTATTAATTGGCCTCTGAGAGTGAATGATGTTGCAGTCAGCATGTGCTTTCCCCTCCCAGGGCTTGGATACCGCCAAGCGGCTCTCGACACTGGGAGGGCAGTTCAAGCAATCCCTGGAAAAACTAATGAAAATCCTTGAGCAGTGCCAGCCATACTTCATCCGCTGCATCAAGCCCAATGACTACAAGAAGCCACTGGTAATGTTCTAACAATACAAAGTCTTAGCTTTGTAAAGTTTGTAATGAGAAAAGGCTCTCAGTTTCTGTGTAACATTTTATAGCTGTACTTGGCTGCATCCAAGAAGAGCTGGAGTACAAGGTATTCCTGCAATAAACATAATAGGAGGATATAGCATGGTTAATTTACAAAAGCATCTCAAAAAAGCACTACAGAGTAATGAATAGCAAAAAAGCACACAGGTATATTCCTGAGTAGAGTTATAGATGCCTTTTCAGTAAAGATTAAGACAAAACTGAAAAGTCTGGAGCCCCTCAACACAGGAACAAACAAAAAACATCAGGATCAACTATGATCATACTATGAAATAGCCTGAGAGAGAATAGGAGAGCTATGGGAGTTTGTGAGAGGAGTGATTTGGCTTAATCTGACATACCAGGAAGAGTCCATTTGTCATTAGGACACGTGGCTGGGACTTGGGGGATTTCAACCTGGTTCTACCCTAAAATCTTGTATGGTGTTGGTCAAGTGATTTAAAAATTTTTGAAGCACTGCATGTGGCTTAGTGAGTCAATTTTTAAACTCAGATAAGATTAAACAATAATGAGAGGAAATGAGCAGCATGCCTGCTGTGCTTTGCATGGTATGCCCAAAGGCCTAAGTTGCTAATGCTCTATTCACACCTACAAAATTATATGATCAATTCACTGTTCATCTGAAATTGCAGTTCTAGAACAAAAAATGGTAGCCAGACTGAAGTTAACAGACTGTTTCTACTGTTGACATACACAAAATTGGAGGCCCTTTGGGGTGACTTGTTTATGCTTATAATGAATTAATTTAGTGCACGGAAGAAAAACACAATTTTAAAAAGCACAGTATGCCATTTTGCAGGCCCTCTGAGGCTGGAGTTAATAGACATGTTCTGAGGGATACTGCACATGTACCTTTTTCTCAGTGCTAAGTCTCCTCCTTGTCTGCTTTCCCTTTCAGTTGTTTGACCGGGAGCTGTGTATCAAACAGCTGCGATATTCAGGGATGATGGAGACCATTCAGATCAGGAAGGCTGGGTACCCAGTTCGCTACAGCTTTGAGGAGTTCTTTGAGAGATACAGATTTCTTCTGCCATGGTCTCTTCGACAAAAGGTGTGTAAACAAAAACATGGTTTAAGGCTAATCTAACTTTTCCTTATGAAGCTTTAGTCTTTCCCACAGTAGAAAGTTCTTGAATTACTGCTGGCAGAGTTGAGAGAGTTGTTAGCACAGGAGAAGTCATCACAGGAACTGTTATCACAGTAATTATAGCTAAATAGTTAAATACTCCCTTCAGCCTTAGCTGAAAACTGAGTTGCTTTGAGGTCTATCTGCCTTTGGCCTGCTCCCCAAAGACATCCCAGGTAGGGTACCATCCCCACTCCCATTGCCCTCAGATAGTTTTTTACTGTGATCACACAATTCTCAGGTCTCTGATTCCTCCTCACACCTTGACTCTGGAATGTTTAGTCATGCACTCACGTGCCTCCTCTTCCTGACCATTTGAGCTGAACCACTTTCATTCATTGTACTGTCAGCCCAGAGGTCTGCAAGACCTCATCTGTTTCTGCTCTTCACCCTTTGGCATGCAGGGCAGTAGATCCTTGCATATCACTTGCTGTGTTTCACAGCCAAGCCCTAACATCATGATGCTTTTGCATATCAGCTGAAGAATGATACTCGACAGAGCTGCATCAGCATCTCCGAAGCAGTGCTGGGCAAGGATGAGAGCTGGCAAGTTGGAAGGACCAAGATTTTCCTTAAAGTAAGTAAAAAGGACAGATTATTGTCTTTTCTCATGAAAAACTGGATGCTTCACAGTACAGCTTGGCCTGCTTGTGCAAGAGTGGCTTGTGCAAGGAGGACTGGGTTGTCTTTCAAACTCTCTTGAATCTGAGGGTGGATCTTTGTTCTTGAAAGCCAGTGGAGAGGGTTTGGTGTAGGAGAGGCTGATCCTGTTTCTGTGCTACAGGGCTGCAGCTGAAACAGAACAGTGCAATGTGTTAGAGCATAAAAAAGAACAGGATACCAGTGCACTGTTGCAGAGAAGCACCTTGCCTGTAGCATACCCCCTGTTGAAAACAGTCTTGCTGCAGGCAGATTCTTGCTTGTTTATGGCTACAGCTAGACCAAGTCTGGTCAGGTGGTGTGCACTCTTCCTACTGCAGTCCCATAAATGCATTTTAGTCACATTATGCTACATCATGCTGATTTTGGGTCTCTTTCAGATCATGTGTCCCATTTCCAGAGGTTGTAGGTGTGTCTTCTAAGCTGGCATATCCACACTTTCTTTTAACAGGATCATCATGACACTGTGTTGGAGCTGCAACGCCAAAATGTACTCACAGATAAGGTTCTTCTTATCCAGAAGGTGATGAGAGGATTGAAGGACAGGTAGTGATCTTACAGAAAGGAATTTGCTTTATTTTGAAGTAGCTAATCTTTGTGATGCAGCTTAACACACTCTGTGCAGCATTTTTGAGTATGAAATGTATCAGTCTATACCTTCCACCAGCCCTAAATTTCATGCTCATCATGTAATAATGTGCAGTGTATCTATGCAGATGTTGGACAAAGATTTGATTTGGCTCAGTTTTGTTATTTTTGTGGTGTCTTCCAAAATGCACAGCTGTGGCATGTATGAAAAGGAAGGTTTGAAAGGAGAACTTGCCCTTAATATTTTTAGTAAACAGCAGACATCTGGAAAGCAGGAAATCCTCATGGCATCAGTGTCCTTCTCAGAGCTACAAGAATTCTCTTATTTAGGATGCTTCTTGGACACAAGATGTTGGCAAGGATCAGATGGAAACTAACTAGTCCTTCTCTTTGCCAAAGATGCCTAATTCTTGCATTGTGTCTGGTTTAGTTTGAAATATCTTCAGAAGTGAAATTTAGTCACTGTCAAATAAATGTTTGTCCTCATTAAATGCTTTACATCATGATTTGTACTCATGGATCTTGTATCCCCTCAATCAGAACCATGGTATAGGACTGAGTGCTGGTTTGGTTTAGAAATACTCTTGATCACAGTGAAGGAAGAACTAAAAACTATTACACAAATGCCCCAAAATGTCCCTCCTTTTTTTTCAGACTCTGCCTGCTACCCGACAGAGTATCCAAACCAAAAGCCTCACCTTGCCTTTGCTTTTAACCCATCAGAGCTATGTGCTGCCTTTTTCAGCTGCAGTGTGACAGTTTGTACCATGGGAGGTTCATCTTGCTCAGATGGGCTCCTCGTCCTGGCAGCAAAACAGAGAGAAAGAGCTTCCTAGATGGAGAAGATAACTTGTGCATTCTTGATGTGAGGGGCTTTCAGTTCTTACAGAGTTCTCTGAGCACAGCAATTAATTTGGTGTGTAGTTGCTATGAGTATTTTTGCAGCAAACAAGGCTGACATCAGACTGTGGACATCCCATAAAAGGGGGAAAAAAGCCACCTTATTCTCTACTACTATCATAAGAAGCAACAGAGATAACCTATTGTTTGTCACCTCACATGTCTGTCTGCTTAGGAAGCAGTTCCTGAAGCAGAGGAGGTCTGCTGTAGCCATTCAGTCAGCCTGGAGAGGCTACTGCTGCCGGAAGGAATTCAGAATGGTAAGATGAAGGTGGATCAATGAATCTATATTTTTGTGTGTGTGTTTATATATTGTGCCCTGTCAGACTGAGTGGACTACTAGGAATTAAGATATTCTCAACTGAAGGGAGAATAGACAAGATGACAGGGTGTAAAGGAGGGTATAAAGTCCAAGGAGGACTCTGGGACCTCTCAGGGCTTGCTGAACCTGTGACATTTCTGCTTTTTGGTGAAGTAGGAACCCAACGCACCTCAGCAGGTCTGGCTCCAGAGATCTGACAATAAGTGGTCCCACACTTCTTATAATCAGAAACACAAGCCTAGCCTTTGTGCATCATCACCATGCTATGAGCAAGTGTCTTCTAAACTGCTGCAGGAATGCTAGGAATTTGTAAAAAATTACAAAATTACAAAAAAAGTCATTATATCAATCTCACATTATTAAAAATTTTGCCAGGGGACGTTAAGATTCAGATTAGATATTAGGAAAAAAAATTTGCTGAAAGAGTGGTCAGGTACTGGAATAAGTTGCCCAGGGTGGTGATGGAGTCACCATCTTGGGATGTGTTGAAGAGGTGCCTGAATGTGGCACCTGTGGCTATGGTTTAGGGGTAGTTATGATGGTGCTGGATTGACAACTGGACTAGATAATTTTGAAGGTCTCTTCCAACCTTGATCATTCTGGGTGGTTCTGTGTGAAAAATATTGGCTGATCTTCTATAGATGGTGCATTTTCTGGGTGAGGAAAACTGGGGGACAGTCAAGATTATGTATTTGTGTGGCAGGGATTATTATTATTATTATTATTATATCCCATACATCCCATTTGAGATGGGAAGGAGAAGAAATTGCCAGTTTCAGTCAGAAACATTCTATATTCTGCATCAGTGATGCAATTTCTGTCTGATTGTTTCCATTCACCTGGCTTCATTTCTGCTCTGTTCCTTCTCTTGTCGTAATCTCAGGCTATCATTGTCAGTTTCTGGAGCCACTCCCTAGAACAGATCCCCCAAATAACTCTCTATACTAGTTTTAAAGGCGTATTACTGGTAGAAAGCAAAGCATAACGGGTAATGTTACATTAGCCACTTCCAGTGTCTTTACCCAGTTACCGAATTTTGTTGTCTTCTACCAATCCCACCTTACACCCCAACCCATCTCGATGGTTTGGAACCATAATGACTTTTCCTTCTGCACCACCCCCAGGCGCTGCTGGGCTTCGGGCGCCTGCAGGCGCTGTACCGCAGCCGGCAGCTGGCCCAGCAGTACGAGGCCACCCGAGCGCGGATCGTCGGCTTCCAGGCGCTGTGCCGCGGGTTCCTGCTGCGCCAGAGGCTGGCAGAGCAGCAGAAAGCTGCGTGTGTCATACAGGCTTATGCAAGGGGCATGCTCGCTCGCCAGACCTACCAGAGGATAAAGAGGGAGGTAATGCTCACAGATACCTTGTGAACACATTGTTTCTGTGAAATTCCAATAGAGATTTTATCACCAGCAAGTGTTGCCTTAACGTAGCATTGGGTGTGGATGTTCATTTTGGGATATTTTAATTTGAACTCCTGCCAAGTACAAAAGCAGAGTGTTAAGCAGACTGATCTTATTTACATTTGCTTTATGTGATCATTATCATGGATCAAAATTTCACTGATACAGCTGCAGTGGCTTTGACAGAAGGAGAAAAGATAAGATCTGTGTGTATCAGCCAGTCCTGCAAGGGGAGATCAATTTCTACAGCAGGGTCTGATAATGGCAGTCGGATCCATTCAGAAGGGAATCCCAATGCAGTGTGTCTTAGTAAGTGCTACCCTTGGCAGTCCATAGCACAGGAGAGGCCTCTCCCTGATTTCCTTTCTCTACTAATGCTGTACAAACAGGACTAAGCCAGTTTGAAGATTTCTGACTGTGGCCTGTTCCCTAAAATGTCAAATCTTGAACTAAGCCTCTGCTGGGACAAAGTCCTGGTGTGGACAGTTTGCTAAAGGCAGAAGGGAGTTGGCTCAGCAGTTGTACGAACAGTCACAGAATAGTCCTGTTGTCCACAGAACAAGCTGGAACCCAGGAATATCCACTTGAAAGAAGAGAAACATCTCATCCAAGTCCTGGGACCACTGAAAGGAAGGGAAGAAGCTATGAGATTACAAAAGGTAGGTATGCTGGTGAAGGAACAGTGGCCAGCATTACCCAGCTCACACCTATGGACTTGCTCAAACCTCTGAGCACTGCTATATTTAAAGACAGATAATACATAGTTGTAACCCTATTTGTAATGATGCTTTGAAAATATAACAAGGTAAACACATACACATTTCTGATTGCAGCATAAGGTGGCACTTTAGCCAAATATGCCCAACACTATTACAAGTCTCCTGACACAAAACATTTTTAAATTTTAAATATTGTGGGGTTTTCTGTTAGAAATTCTGTGCTTTTCCTGTATTATCTCTTGTTGATTAAATTCTTGTATAATTGCACATCATTATCAATAGGCCAGCAGTCCATAAAGACAGCTGTAAGAGCAGAGCCCTGCTGCTCATAGGCCAGGTCTTTGTGACTGCTTGACACAAGCAACATTTGACTTCCTGTTTCAGCACTGCACTGGCAGAGCACTGCACAGTCACACACCTTTGTAAAAGTGTTTCATCTTCATACCCCTTCACTCTAGCAGAATGATGCTCATTCATGATGTTCATGCTCAAGTCATGCCTATTTCTGTGTTTAAAGGAACACCTGCCAACTGAGGAGAGAGAGGAGGCAGAAGCAAGACAAGGGAGGAACGTGCTTGCCAATAAACCAACAAATCATGATGTTATCAGCGACCAAGAAATGGTGGACAAAATTTTTGGGTTTTTACCTTCTATGATTGGAGGCCAAGAAGGACAGGCTCCTCTGGGTTTTGAGGTACAGAGCTGCAGATTGGTAATGGGTCATGCTTATCCCTTGTGTAAGCCCACTGATTGTTGGAATTCCATCAGTGGTCAGTTCTGTTTAGTGAACTTCTGTACAGTGAAAGAGTCCTCCAAATTAGTCATCCAGTCAGTAAGGCACCTCTTGCAGAGGTGAGTTCCCAAAAGTTTTTGGTCACATGCAGTTTAAGGACTATATAGCTTCAAACTTTGCATTTGTTTCTTCGGCCCAGCCCAACAGTACTACCCTCTGCATTTTGGCATTGCCCTCATGCTCTGCTGACAGTGCTCTCAGTGATTTTCTGCCTGAAACAAGCTAAAAGTTCATTACTCAAGTTATACCATATTCCTGAAGGCAAAATCTGTGATATACTTGTCCTGATAGCTGTGGAGGTTGGAATTTTGTAGGAAGAGGTGGGCAGAAGAGAATAGTATGGATAAGTACAGGATGTGAACAGTAACACCTGGATTTTCCATCAGCAATATCCTTGCTGAGGACCAAGACAGGAAGACCATATGGAATGGATGCATCTCAGAAGGACAAGCTCTGAGTCCAAATGATCTGTTGGTAGCAACTGTAAATGGCTTTAGGGTTAGCTGGAATAGCAAATTCTGGAAGATCTATGGCCAAGGGAAAAAAAAAACCCAACCAAATTAAACATAAGCGTATCAGAGTTCAGTAAAAGAAAATATGCTTCTTCCTCATGTTCTGCACAGGACTTGGAAACAAAGCCTAGCAAGCTGGAGGAAGTGGACCTGGACATGGTTCCCATGAGTGTGGAGCTAGAAGAGGAAGCACATGGTTTGGAAGAGTACACCTTCCCCAAGTTTGCAGCTACTTATTTCCAGGGGTCTTCTACACATACCCATATCCGGAGACAGCTGCGGCACCCACTGCTCTACCATGATGACAAGGACAACGTCCTGGTATCTTGCTCCTTGTTGTTCATGTTGCACCTGCTCTCTCACAGCCCTGGCTTTACAGGTCCCATCATCCTTGGGTCCTGGCTCTGGCACAGCCCTGGGAACCAGAGACTCCAGAGCCAAGGAGATAGTCCTGAGCCATGGTATTGAAAGCAGCAGTTCCCATCAGTATTTTTTGGCAATTTGCTGGCAGACACTTCACACAAACACCTGCCCAATGCAGGATCTCTGGTCACCTTTGTTCTTGCCCAAAGAGGGAACTCAGAGGTGTGTTTTGACTTCTCCAGACACCCTTTGGGGACAAAAATGGACTGGAGAAAAGAAGCATGAGAGCTTATCCACGTCTCTGCTCTTGTTAGGGTTGCTGGTTTGTGACATAAGACAGAAGCGGGAGGGCCAGGCCTCCAATATCCCATTGAAGCAGAGGGCAATTGAGGAGGGTGTTTTCCTTGATTCTAAGCAGCCTGGCAGAATGGAGGACCCCATGCTTCAAGACCTTGGCATTCTAGTTCTGGGCATGAAGGGTCCTGGCAGACTCCACTCCACTGCTTATCTGTCCAGCTCAGCAAATGCAGAGTGCAGTTCAGCCAAGGCTTCTCCGCCTCCCTCCAGCCACCACACACCTCCAAGGTGTCAGTAAAGGGAATGGTGAGGGGTCAGCATCACAGAGAAAATCTGACCTTTCCACCAGAGCTGTACCCTCTTCCTTTAGCGGGAAAGTGTTGTGTGTTGTTGTCTTGTTGTTTGGTATGACACTAAACTCTTCGTGTAGGTAGCCAGAGGAAATGGGAATTTTAACAATTTGGACTGGGTAAAGGAAGAAAATGCTCTTAATCTAAACAGGCAGAAATGGCATGGAGCCATTGGTCCTGTTGGCACTGTCTGACTGTGCTTTCTGCTACTATAGGCTTCTCTGGCTGTGTGGGTGATCATCCTGAGGTTCATGGGGGACCTGCCAGAGCCAGCAATGTTTGCCAAGAGTGCCACCACCAAGAGCAGCTCCGTGATGACACAGATATATGACACACTTGGCAGGAAAAACCAGGTGCAGTTGAGGAACGACAGCCCAAATATGGTGAGACAAGCAGGCTATATTTGTGTCTTCATTTGCTTTCCTTGGTTTCTATGCTGTTCTACCAAGAGTGAGAAAAGCAAAGGAACTCTTTCATGCTACCGTATTTAAAACGCCACAAGTGCAAAAGTCCTGGCAGGACACTCAGCTCTTTCTGGCAGGAGAGGAAAAAACAAAAACATCTTCACTTGAGCATCTTTCTGTCCTTAATGAATCATTCTTGCTGTGCATTAAACTGATCTCCTGTAATGGTAATGTGTATTGCAGAGAGAAGGCAGAAGGGATAACAAGATTTCCAAGGGGATTTCATCCCTGAAACTGAAACGGTCATCCAAGCTGACAGGGAAGGTAAGAGATGGAAATAAATTGCTTCCCTTTCTTCTTGCCTGAAACTCTATCTTCACCTTCTGATAGATGTTATGTGAGCAACTTCCCAGCTGAGAACTTGTTTCCCTGCCAAGCCAGGGCAGCCCTTTGTGGGATACCTGGTGCAGTGTTCTTTGGAAACGATCCCCATGTGCACTGCTGTCATCTGTTCTCTGGCAGAGAGCACAAGGAGAAATTTATTACTGAGAATTGTTGGCATTACAGAACAGCTTGCCCAGAGGCCTGAGCAGACTGAGAACCATGTGCTTAGGGCTGTACAGGACAGTACAAGAAAAGTTCTCCTAGCCAGAGATAGTGCTGTAACAGCACATTTAATGAGTTACCTTTAGAGGGAAGGGGGTAATATGGTCTGGTTCTCCTGCACTGAGCAGGAAGAGTTTTAGCCAGTAAGATAAAGAATGTTTCTCATTTATGGGAGAGCTTCCTGCTAAGAGGGGAGATTTACAGAGCACTCTGGGGTTCTACTCTGTTTCTTTCAGGTGACAGAGCAGCTACGAAGTGGAGAAGAGGCTTTCCAAGAGGACATCTCAATCTCTCAGAGACCTATGTCCAACCTGGAAAAAGTACACTTCATTATTGGCAATGCAATTCTGCGTCCTGCCATCAGGTAGGAAATTTGTACCCCCTTCCTAGGGCCAGGTGCCCATTGCATCAAGGAAATCCAGCATCCTTTTCCCACAGTCCTGAGAATGACTCCCTTACTGCCTTTTCTGGTATTTTCATGTTGCAGTTTAGGCCAGCTGCCTCCATGTATGGCTTTCTGAATACCTCACAGGTATGGAAAGGGGCAGAGCTCAGGGCTGTGACTCAATATTACTTGAAGGTGGAGCACTGCCCTAGAATGAGGGAGAAGAGTCACTCAGAGGAGTAAATATGGAGTTAATGTATAGTAGGTGGATGAAAGGTTTCCCAATGGCCTCTTTTTGAGCACCCAAGCAGTGTCCCCGCATCGGAGATGGTCACAGGTCTGGACTGCTGAGTGTATCAGACACTAAGGAGAAATCCTGGCCACAAGCAGTGCGAGGCTGGACCTTGGGCCAAGCATGGTGTGAGGAAGATACAGCAGAAGCTCGTTGATTCTCACCTGACCTCATGAATCCTCTCCTTTTTTATCCTAAGCACTTTTCTGTAACAAAGCCCACAGACACAGGCTGTGCCTAGACCTCAGTCATGGGCTGCATTCCTCTCTCCACAGTCACTTTGTTTCAGTCAAGACACTCCCTAAAGCAGATTCTCTGCTGGCAAAAATTGCATTCAATCCATATATCATAGGCTAAGTACCCTCGGTTTGTGTTTCATCAAATGTCCTATGAGGGAACAGAAAACTCATCCAACTTATGCCCTCTCAGATCAGACTTGACAAATGTGTGTTCCAAGAGTCTAGAAAAAATTAAGATGATTTTTTAATAACAGTTTTATTTGTGTGCAGATTTTTGCATCTGTTTCCCTTAGGTCCTTGCTGCAGATAACTTGCATTTTCAGAAGCTTTCAGAGCTTCAGTGCTCCTTTCTCCATTTCTGTACAAGACACACTCCATGTTTGTGTATAAATATAAATAAAAATATATAAATATGTAAATATATAAATATATAGATATAAAATTAAGCAGGGTGTCCCCCATCCTTGTCTGCAAATCCACCTACATGCAGACAGACAAGAGCCATGAGCTACAACCCGCATGCTGTGGAGAGCTCAGAGCAAGTTACACATCTAGATTCTTGGACAGCAATGTCATTTCACAGCTGGATGACCCAGCAGTTTTTTTTTCTGCACAGCCCTCTGCTTCTCACAAAAGTTAATTCAGCATGGGAATTGCACTTGAGTAAAAAGGGGTGGCAAAAGGCCCTAAGCATGCCTGGAGCCTTTTCCATAACAAAGCTATTTCCTGAGGTGCATTACAGGTGCTATCCTAGCTGTTGTGGTTGAACCTAGCTCAGATCTACCTCATCATGCTGCAATCCTGCCAAGCTTGCAGTCGAAATGTAGCCAAAGACAGTTCAGACAGTGAATTATCTGTTGCTCTCACATGTTTCGTTACAGAGATGAGATTTATTGCCAGATTTGCAAACAACTCACAGAAAACAGCAACAGGAGCAGCTATGCTCGTGGCTGGATCCTTCTGTCACTTTGCCTTGGCTGCTTTCCTCCTTCAGACACGTTTGTGAAGGTACACTGCTTAACCCTTCCTACTACAGCAGCTCACACACCTCAGCTGAGATGGTGTCCTGTGTCTTTTGATGTTTTGATGCTGACAGCTACATAAAATGTTTGGCTTCCAGAGCAGCTAGTGCTGTGGTTTCAGCAGAAAACTTCTCATCTCATATGCCTATCTGGGAATTTAAATATATTATTGCTGCATTCACATTTAATTTTTTTTCATTACACCTCATACAGTCTGGATTCTGTTGTTCATCACAGCTCTCATTTTAGATCTATAATCTGCAAGGGATCTGGCAAATTTTAACCTCTCCAATTCTGTCTTTCCAGCCAAAGACAACCAAAAGATGTCTCCAGTTACAACCCTAGTGATTAAATATATTCAGGAGGCCAGTACAAAATCACAGCCCCAAGTTTTATCAGTCCTTACCCTATATCTCTAAGCTCTAAAAAGTCCAATAGATACTTGGACTTTTAAATTATTTATTAATTTCCAAGTTTAAATGGATGATAAATCCACTTCACCACAGGATAAAAACTCAGTCTGTGGCTGCAACTTGACATTAGGCTTCCTCCTAGATCTGAGAGGCAAACAGGATCCATGGATGTGCATGCAACTTCAGCCTTGCTTTACTAACAGCCCAGTTCAAGTAATCAATCTAATCATAAATGCTGCTAAATGGACACTACCTGGAACAAACCAATCACAAGCCATAGGGATATTTTGGCACCAGTTTTCATCCAAAGACTTGGAACCATGCAGAATTCATGAAAGACATGACCATACCCTACCTCTAGGAATATTTTTAATCATTAAAATAACCAGGTGAATGAGGCATGTTTGCACTAAATACAGATACGTAAATACAAGTCTGTGTCATCCAAAAGCCATACAGACTCCAAAAGCTCAGTTTATGCCATTCGTCTCTTCAAATGTCCCATCTTAATCATGGACTTCAGTTGACATTGCCAGAGAACTTGGTAGAACTAAAAGTATCAATCATCATTAGACGTAATCTGCCATTAGCCCTCTTCCCAACTCTTCTATTCGTACAGCATGCCATAAGACTTTGGGCTCTTGGGTTGAAAACACTAACTCTTGCTCTAACCTAACCATAAGAACAAAGTCTCCACTACTCATGTAGTTAAACATGGTGGATAGACTGACACAAATCTTTTCTCCCTTTGGACTGAAAGTTCTGAAGAATGAGTGAAAACTAAGTGTTTCAAGCCTCCTTTTTGAAGACATTAATTCCAACCCTAATCTTTAATATTTTCTGGTGAAATGAAAGCTAATGGGTCACTGAAATCTAGTGTAACAGCTGTAGAAGGTTTTTAATGTTTTCTGAGGATTAATGTTTTCTAACTCCTTCTCTTGCTCTGTGCATGTAGTACCTGTTGAATTTCATCCACCACGGGCCCACGGGTTATGCTCCATACTGTGCTGAGCGTCTGAGACGCACCTACAGCAACGGGGCCCGGACTGAACCTCCCAGCTGGCTGGAACTTCAGGTAGCAACTCTCTTTTGGCTTAATTATATTGATCTGGGACATATTGTACTGGTTTTTGTAAGTATACTATTTACTTTGTAGTTATACTACATTCACTAACCTGTAATAGCAGGCTTTCCTAAATCAAATCACAGAAATCAACTGCACAAGGGGATTGAAGACCAGCCCCCTTGGTCCGGGCAGTTTCTTGGATACACCTCTTCTGGCTATTCAGTTACCCTAAATGCAGAAGAGTATGTAAGCAGCAGCAGATGATTTGCAGGGTGGTACCTCCATCCACTCAGGAACCACAGGCCAAAAACAACCTCCTGAGGAAAGATCTTATTACCACTTTTGGAAAGAACTGAGCAAAGCTTATGCTTTTAAAATGAAAGGAAGAAGGGAGTATGATGGTGCTATATTGTCCTCCACTTCCTTTAAATAATTAAATATCACTCCATTAATTAAAAATCACCCCCCATCCTCCTCAAGTAAAGACCCTCAGTTCAATTCGTCCCTAAATCTCAGGGACCCTATTGCTTAACACACGTCTTCCTGGGCAATGTGCTTGCTGCAGGCCATCTCTCCACTGATGCATGTAAGGCTGTTCCCAAAAGTCATTAGGACAAATGTGGCTCATGAAAAGTCTATCAGTTAGCACTGTTATGTGATTATCAGCTCTACTGAGCTGTGAGGAGGAGAAAACTTGAATCCAGTGCTGCTCCAGGGATGTAATTTATATTTACAACTCACCATGCTTTGAAGAAACTGTGTGGGTGTTGGTGATTCACTTAAAGATTGTCGACCAGGTTGTACAGGGTGTGTAGCTCTTAGATCTAAAAGCTTACTTCATTCTTCAGAAAAAAGTAAGGTTTGTCCATATTTTTTTTTTCTCATTTAACTCTGACTTACAGGCAACAAAGCAGAAGAAACCCATTATGTTTAATGTCACCCTGATGAATGGCCAAAGCATCACTGTCCCTGCAGATTCTGCTTCCACTGCCAAAGAGATCTGTCAGTTCATAGCAGATAAAATCAAACTGAAGGATGTCTTTGGGTTTTCACTCTACATTGCTGTGTTTGATAAGGTAAAGTTTAGAAAAATAGAATGAAAGCTCCCTTCTCTTTCTGTGGAGTTGCTGCTGCCCACCCAGTCTCAACTGAGGACTCCTGAATTCTGGAACACCCTCAACCCAGCCCTGCACTGAAACTAAATCAGTTCTGAATCCCAGCTGGATCTCAAGACCTGATAATCCTATTCTGCCTTTCTGTTAGCTCATCACTCAGCAATTCTTGCTGCAGCCCCGTAAGGTTTCCTTTGCCACACAGCTGACTAGTAAAAATACATCCACTTACCACATACACCTTGCATACTCATCTGCTTACCTTTCTGGAGTTTTTCTTGCAGTCAGGAGAGCAGGAGCTTTGTGTTTGTGGTCCTTTGGGCAAACTCAGAGCAGGCATGCCAGTAAATGCGGTGTCCCTTTGCGGCAGGTCTGGTCGCTGGGCGGGGGCCGGGACCACGTCCTGGACGCCATCTCGCAGTGCGAGCAGCTGGTGAAGGAGCGGGGCACGCACGAGCGCCACGCGCCCTGGCGCCTCTACTTCCGCAAGGAGATCTTCACCCCCTGGCACAACTCCCGGGAGGATCCTGTCAGCACTGATCTCATCTACCACCAAGTCATCCGGGGCGTTCGCTTTGGAGAGTACCGCTGTGAGAAGGTGGGTCTCCTGATTCACCATCCTAAGGAGCCAAAACTGTATTAGTGCTTCCCTTGTTAAAAAGCAGGAATATGAACTGAGTTTGTAGTGGATGTGACCAACCCTTCCCTTCTTAATGAACAATCCCTGTCCAGGTGATTGTGCCAGCTGTCACACTGTCAGTTCTAATTAATACTTTTTCCTTCCCTGCAATGTGGGAGCTTGGAGGCATGTCCAAAAGGGCAAATTGGGTTGTACTTTAAAATATCTTTGCTAATAATCTTTCTAATGTTATGATTGTGTGAAGTTCATCCCTCCTCATTCTGGGTGACTGTTAAGAGTTATCCAGACAAAAATTGAGAAAACCCCATTCCTAAATGGTTCAAAGGTTGAAAGAGGCTATCTAGCCTTTGTGACATCCTTCTAGACCTCTTTTAATGGATTAATTGTTTCAGGAGGAAGATTTGGTGGAGATAGGTGCAAAATATTGTTATATCCAATTTGGAGATACCATCCACAATGAACTTGTGCAGAAGGTGCTCCATGACTGTATCCCAGTAAAACAGCTGAAGTCCAAGCCCCTGGAAAAGTGGGTGAGCCTTGTAACCTATGCACATGCTAAGGTAAGAGGTCTGTCAGGCACTGCTGGGTAACCACTTTTGAGCACCAGCTTCTGCTTCTTTCACCATTTTTATTTATTAATAGTCTGTAGGGGAAGAAGGAAAACCAGCTCAGTTTGTAGATCCCAAATAGCTCAATAGGTCTGGGGGAGCAGAAAACCTTTCCACTCACAGTTCCATATGAAGAGCAAGAGGGAAGAATGAAAAAGTACATTTAAATCTCTGAATAGAGTAGCTTTTAAAACTCTATTTTCCATCTGGCAACCAAGTCAGGATGGGCATGGCACGAAGTATTGGTTTTGATCTGGAAATGGATTTACCTGAATTATTTCCATGGCATCCAAGGTGTGTTAGACTTCAAATAGGTCAGTGGGGATTTGAGGGAAATTTGGAATCCAGATGCCTGTGGGCACTATTAGCTGCATGTGGGTCCCTGGAGACCGTTCCTGATTTACTTTCTCCAAGTTCCCTTGACACCAGTAACAGCAGAGGATTGTTGGGATCTCTGGGATCGGGCTTGTTCTTTATTGTTTGCAGATCATGCAAACCAGATTTTACTGAGAAAACCTTGGGTGTGTTTTTTTCCTGCAGGCCCCATACACACAGGACCATCTCTCCTCTCAGACTGTGAAGGAGCAACTTGTAGATTTTGCTCGCTTTCAGTGGCCTTTGCTTTTTTCCAGATTCTTTGAAGTCACCAAGTTTTCAGGTAAAACCTGGAGCCTGGGAGTAGAAGACAGATATAAGATCAATAGGGGAAGATTTGTATAGCATTGATAATGATTTTTTTCTGTATTTTCAGGACCCAGCTTGCCTAAGAACCACTTCATCATTGCTATAAATTGGAAAGGCATCTGCTTCTTGGATGAGTCAGAAAAGCGGCTCCTTGAGCTGACCTTTCCAGAGATAACTGGCATCCACACCAACAGGTGAGGGCTCCAGAAAGACAAGATCTGAAGATGGCATCTCTTCCATACTCAGAAAGGGTGTACCTTCTCTGCCACCTCCTTAGGTGATTTGATCTGTGCCTGGAGAGGTGGTTTAGCCTAGGTCCAGGAAACAGAAAGGGAAAACTGAGCAGCCTGTAAAGGAACTACTGAAAGGACCGGATCCTTCCAGCTGGTGTCAAGTGATCCCGTTCAGTCAGAAAGGTGTAAGGAAGCACAGGCAGGCATTAAGACAAGAATGGCCCAAATAACTGACACAGTTAAGCCATTGTCTGTTGTGCATGCTGGGAGTTCACATATTTCTCGGGTGTCATGGACCAGAAAAGGATCACTGAGAAAAGCTGTTAGCTACTGCTTGCTTATGGCACACATCCTTGCATAGGTCACTCGGAGAAAAGGGTCTTACACACACAAAAAAGCCCCCTGTGAGGGCTGCCAGAGATTTAATTAGTTGTTGAGTTACTCCAAAAGAAGGGTTCATATGGAAGCACTTTTGTACAAAACATGGTGGAGTCCAGAGCAAAGCTGAGCCACTTCAGTCCTTCACACCTGCCAGCTCATGGGAAGTAAAATTAGGAACTACCAATATTCACTGTAAGGCAGTTATCTGCAAGGAGATGTGGGTGCCTTGGCTGTGTTTACAGATGGGTCTGTAAGTTTTTCAGATGTTCTGGTAACAAATTGTTCAATAATACCTAGGGCAGTGAAGTCATTTGGACAGAGCTGCACTCTCATCACGCTTCGTGCCGAGGAGTTTGTCCTGACATCTGTAAACAGCGTTGTCATTGCTGAACTGGTGGTGATGTTCCTGGAAGGACTGAAGAAAAGATCACAATTTGCTGTGGCAATGCAGGAGAAAAAATCCCAGGGTAAGTCCCATAACTCTTCTACAGGGTGTGGAAGAAACCATGAGAGAATCCACAGCACTTATTTGAAGGTACCCAAAGAGGAGAGAGAGAACTTCATCAGGAGTCCCTTAGCTCCAGGGGGGATGCATCAGCACAGCAATGCCAACCATAAGGCAATGGGATTCAGTAGCTTTGCACACAAATAACCTTTCCTTCCTCCTTCTCCTTCTTTATGTATTTTATTTAGTAAAGTGTCAAGGAACTCAGTTTGGTTATAGTAGGAAGTTGGATCTGGGCTCTCTGGAAATACTTTGCAGAAGAATTTCACAGAAGCAGTAAACTGGAATTTTCTGTGGAATAGAGGTGGCTCAAACAGCCATGCATGTTTAAAATGTAAACATTAACTTCAACTCCTTACAACTACTGAATTCCTTTCCATGCTTTGCTGCCAGTCTAGACACAAAGTCAGCATTCATGTGAATCAAACTGAGTTCTGCCATTGCCCTTAGTGGATCAAAGTCAGGGTGTCAGAGGAAACAGAAGTGATTTCTCTGAAGTGTTACTGGAAAATTAGCCATATTTACACAAATCACTTTCTACTGCTAACTGAATTCAGGCCTTCAAAATACAATTTCCTTGTCTTTCACATTGCAACCCCTTTGCATTTTCTCAGACTGTCAAGCCTGAACAGTACCCCCTTATTCTGTTTTCCAGAAGATCCTGGCATCCTGTCCTTCAAGAAGGGAGACTTGCTAATCTTCACCGAAGACAAAAGGCTGGATGCAGACTCTGGCTGGATCTGTGCCCAGAATGAAAGGACAGGCAAAACAGGGAATGTATTTTTGGAAGACATCTACATCATTCCTTCCCTCACAAAACCCTCTAGTCAAGTGCTGGTAAGGAAAGCTAAGCACTCCATGAAAAGACTGGAAGAAGATAAAAATGTTAATATGCTTGAACTTATAACTGGAAGATATTGTCCCTCCAAAGTCAGACAAGTTCTATATCTCCCATTGAAACAAAGCATTTAATTCTGTCCTGTCTGAAAACAAAACTAAGCCTAGCCCAGACTCTTAAGGAGAAGACTGCAGCTGCAGAAAGGCAATGGCTTTAAAAACCCCCAAAATCCACTCTATTCACCATGGGAGATTTCAGTGCCTGGAACTGGTAGCAATTAAGGGGTATGGGTGTGCAGCTGAATTTTCTTGCATTCACTCTGGGCTTGAGTGGTAATCACATAATGCCTCAAGAGAACCTCTGAGTACATCAGGTAACTTAAAGAGGATATGGTCTTTGAGGGAGCAAAGGTTTCTCATTAATGCCTCTGCTAATAATTTTGTCTTCAGTTATGAGGATTCAGTATATTGGACTCTGTGCTAACAGATAAAAAGCAGAAAATCTGGTGGCAAAACACACTAGAGAGAAGCAGGTGCATTGTAAAACGTGTTGTGCTTTGGATAATCACATACATTTTAATGTCCACTACTGTTAAGTCTGTGTACATTGCTTCTTTGAGTCAGCTGTTCCCAGCTCGTTCTTGAGACTCTGGAGATGCTGCTTTTGAGACAGGAGGTCTCAGGCAGCACACAGGGCTACCTGCACATATATGCTGAGTAATCCCTCAGTGCATGTAGAGACCTGTCTCCATGTGACATCTCTGTGTGCCTGTGTTATCCCAGAGTTTGCTGATGATGTCTCCAGACCAGAGGAGGACAGCTTCACAGAACTCCTTCATGGAGGAACCTGATGAAGAGGATATCAAGGTGAAGCCTTACACCCTGGAGGAGTTCTCCTACGAACACTTCAGGTGAAGCTCTCTGTGTAGAGTATGCCCTAGAAAAGGTCTTGTTGATCAGTAATCCTTAAAGCCTATTAAGTAATGGCATCTCCCACTTCTGGTTGTGTTTCTTCTTTTTGTTCCCTGTAATTGTGACTGTGGATGCAGACATTCTGGCCCATGGCCTATTGTATCTTCAGTCTGCAGAAATGCAAAGGGGAGGACTGACTGGGCTGACTTCTTCCAGCAGGCTCTATTCTTACTTCTCATCCTTTCTTCAGCACTTACCAGCTAGTAAGGATATACAACACCTCAGGCTTCAGAAAGTAAGGGGAAAATTAGTTTTCTAAAAACCCCTCTTTTTTTTTTGCAAGCCTTCTACCTTCTGGATATACAGGAAACTACATTTCCCTGCTCTTGTTGATCTGCAGAATCAAAGGAGATCTGAGATCACTGTCTTGTGAAAGAACAGGTCTAGAATATGACTTTATGATAATGACCTCCTTTGTTCATAGCAATACTGATCTAGTAATTTTGTATTACTTTCACTTGTCTTCAATTCAGGACTCCTGAGAAGGAATCCATCAGCAAAGCCGTTCTTCAGAAATCCCGTGGGCACAGTCAACTCTGGGCACATTCCAAGGAGCCTCTGAAACAGCCATTGCTGAAGAGAGCATGCACAGACCCTGACCTTCGGGATTTGGCCTGTCAGGCCTTCATTGATATCCTTTCTCTCCTCTCTTTGGCATCTGAGAACACTAAAGGGGAAGGAAGAGTTAGCTAGGTCCACTACATTACCTCTATTGAGATACCCCAGCCACCTTACAGGGGATACATTTGCACAAAGATGGATCGAATCAAATCTGTTTCCCTCATCTACAGGGAAATGTTCCAGTTTCCTCCCAGTACTCCACAGTTACTGATGGCTCACTAAACTAATAATTTGGCTCAGGAGTGAGAGAAATCTACTGCATATACCAAGAGAATGCAGCTACTAGCACAGTACAAATCACAGCCAAGCAGCAGCTGCTGCAAAGGGAAAGGGGGTAAGGGACAGACAGGGAACATGCTCCAGACCTTCCTCCCAGTATTAGCCAGTTACACATCAACAAAGTCACTAACATGTTAGGATCCAGATGAAACTTCCCATTTGCCTTCCGAAATCTCTGCTTTTCTTCTTAACAGCACATTCACCCATCATGAAATTCATGGGAGACTACCCCTCAAAACAGGCACACTCCTCCGTGGAAGTCACTGACCAGATATTTGTGCCAGCCATCCAGGAGGAGGTCCTGCGGGATGAGATTTACTGTCAGATTATGAAACAACTGACTGACAACAGAAACAGGTATTTACCTGGGTGCAAACACCCTGCTCCTGCAGAGCCAGGCCTCAAGTGCAGGGGGCATCAGGAACCCTTGCTACATCTGTGATGCAGTGGGGCCAGGGGGAAGGATAAACAAGTGTTGGAGTAACAGCTTCCCTTCCCCCTTTTGCCAGCCAGTGCTTACCTTTGTGGAGTGCTTAGGACCCTGGCAGGGAGAGGCCAAAGAGCATCATCAATCATCTCCCCATAGCTGCTGCTTTGCTCCCATCAGCATTCTGTGCTCTTCTCCTTGTGGTGTGAGGCAGGCAAGGTGTCACTGAGGCTCTCCTGCTCCCCAGGCAGTCTGTAGGGGAAACACAGCACTGCACAGTCCTTGCATCCCTTCAGTGACTGACCTGGCAACTCTCCATTTAAGTTTCCCAACAGCAGCATTCATCTCTCACAAAAACATAGTCCACACTGGATTTTTACCACCAGTGAATAAACACTTTTGAGTAGTTATATTAATTAGGTTACAAAACTGCCTTGCAGAACAGATTGGTTACAGAGGCACCTGCCCACATAAAAGTCTCTGAAATGGGCTGGTGTTTTCTTCCCCACTCACAAAATGATAATTTGATCTACTTCCAGGAAAACTGAATTGCAAAAAGCAGCTTAAAAGAATATTAATTATTAACAAAGTTGTTTGTCCATTTCTGGATGCATTCTGTTTGTTTATTTATTTTCTTTCTTCTGTTCCACAAGTATTGCATGTAGTGGAACTTTCATCATGTGTATCAGTGTTGAATGGCAAATTCCCTTGCAGGCAGTGAATCTTAGGCTATTTAATGCATAGTCTGTAACCATGGTGCCAGTGCCATGCCTGATGTATCCCACCAATGTGAGTGGGATCACTGATGTGGAAAAAACAATGCTTGAAAGGTGGCTATTTACATACACTTTCATTAGAACAGCCAGAGCAACAAATCTTTCATCCTTCCCAGGCTGCTGTGCTGTGGACCATGTCCTGCTGTCACATAGACACAAACACCACTCTATAGAGTATAAATGGGATTAAAATATCTGTCTTCATCTGCAAAATTAGAACAGTAAGTGGGAATAAAGAAGCCAGAACCTCTTTATTCATTAAAGTCTGATGCCCTTTCAGAGCCAGACATGCTGACTTTCCCAACCAAAACCACTTCACACCAGTGGGCATTTCAGAGCAATCCTTGGACACAGCTGAAATGTGTTCTGCTCCTGGCTTTGAGGCAGAATGACTGACCACCTCAAGGCTGCAGGGCCCTTCTTAATGGTGAGGGCAAGGTGACAGAAGAGCTTCAACTGGCAGATTTCACAGATGCAGAGGCTGGAAGAACTGGATTTATACTTGAAAAACAGTACCAGCTTGATCTGGAGCATTTAAGAACTACATCTACCTCACTACATAATGCTATCAACATGTTCATTTTTCAGAACAAGAGTACATGTAAGGGGAAGCCAGGGCATGCAAAGTGTTCATGACCTGAGCAAAGCTGGCCAGTGCAGAGGGCAGGTGAATACCAGAGAATACCTGAGAAACAAGGATCTGATACATGTGAGCTTGAACACCAAATCAACAGCGGCTTTCCAAGAGGATGGCACCAGGGTCACTGCTGCTAAGATGTCTGCTAAGCTGGAATTTATATTTATCCATGAGATTTGCATCTGTCATGAGTATTTCTCATGCAGGACTTGGCACTGTCTTCACAGGCAGGCTGTGGTTGTTGCACAGCAAAAGAATGCCAGAGCCTGGGTGAAGGAGGCTCTATTGATTTGCAGCTCTCTGCACAATGGGACCATGATGGAAGTGTGTTTCTCTTCCCTGTAGCTGGTGTGTGGTCAAACCGAGAATTATATGTGGCTGTAGCAGAACTGTTGGCTTTGTGTTCCCAGGTACAGCGAGACCAAGGGCTGGCAGCTCCTCTGGCTCTGCACTGGCCTCTTCCCACCCAGCAAGTCACTGCTCAAACACGCCCAGAAGTTCATAGAGACACG